>LR990117.1:75000-102500 GCA_905147225.2 Euproctis similis | reverse complement strand
ATAACTATTTGGATCCATAATCGATACGGAAGCGGATGCGTGCAGCCATATGGATTTTTCTCGGGCAGTAGTCGGATGTGGCGCTGTGGGAGAGTGAGGGAGTGTTGTCAGTGCCGGCGTTCCCGTTGTGTTTTGTCTGGTGGGCTTTACAGTTGAAGCAGCAGGATTTGTTTAAGTCTTTCTGAACCGGGCAGTCTTTAAATAGATGTCCAGATTCAGCGCAGTGTGAGCATCTGGTGGTGTCTGATTTACAAAAGTTTTTGGTGTGTCCAAATTCGAGACATTTGTAACACTGGAGTAAGGGGGTGAATTCCTCGACATGAACTCGCTGATGATCAATGTTGATTTTTTGTAAGTGTATGATGTTTTTAAAGAGATAAGGCGAGCAGACAAATACGGCGTTGTATAAGAGTTTGTTTTTATTAGGTCTTTTAAATTTGAATTGTATATCTTCGTCGCTTTTAATGTGGTCGGAAATGAGGGAGTTCTGTTTTATTATGATGTTTTGCAGTTCATCTGGGGAGGTGTCGGAATTCACCCCCTTAACAATAAACATTGGTTTTAATTTTCTTGAGACTTCAGCAGTGATGTTGGGGTTCGACTCACCGACCTTCTGGAGGGCCGCTTCCAGGTGCTCAGCACTGTCGAACTCCACGCGGATCTTGGCGTTGGAGATGAAGTGGACGCCAGCTGGAGTGAATTTGGTGTCCCGGAAGGACACTGCTGTCCTCCAGGATGACAGGGTGTCAGCAGAGGTGGCACCCGGCTTTTTCGACGCGATGATTAGAGATGGTTTGGAGACAAGTGGGGTTGGGGTCATCAGTCTTTGTTGTTGTTGTTGTTTACCAGGGCCGGGTGAAGACATTCGGGCAGCTTGAGCATAAGAGAATTCGGTGGGCGAAAGATGCTGAAGGCTTGAAGTATTAGTGAGAAGTTCCTTTTTGAACGAGACCATTTCCTGACGGACGGCGCTGATGATCTCATTCTTTAGGTCGCAGGCTGGTGTAGAAGTAGTCGGAGAGCCGGATTCGCCAGTCGCGTTCAGAAAATTTGGAAGTGAGTTGATGCTTTTGGATATCTCTGCAGCTGCTTCTTTGATTAGTTTCTTGTTGACTGCAGTCACGCTTCGGCCATCATTTATTGTCTTTATAATAAAATCCGAAAGATTTTGGATGGTGTTTTGTAAAGATGTTGAGTCTTTTGCTTCCGCTGCGGTGCACGGCAGAGAGGGGGGGGGGGGGGGGGGTGGTGCTCCACCAATCCCTCTTTGATCCCCCATGTTGAAATCTACCAGGGCTCACTTGTGTAAAAAGTTATCAGTTGAAGAAGGTAAAAATTCGGGAAAATGGGAGATTTGTTGGTGTGGTTTGGTAGGTTGACCAAACAATCGCTTCAGATCAGACTGAATGAAAATTCGCTCAGAATTGCGCTACGACGCGTACTTTCCGAGATAATTGAGAAACCAAGTTATTCGGTGATGGCGAAAATTACCATTTTGAAGAAAAAATTCAATAAATAAAAAACTATTGATGAGAAAAATTCCAAAATTGGTGTCTCCAGTTCTGGATAGTTATACTGTAAGATAATGTAAAGAAATCAAAAAGTCTTCCTGAGAAATTTTTCAGGAGGGGTAAGAGCGTTTTTGAAATTTTGGTACACACCTGAAAATAGCGTTGGTTTATGTGAAGAAGATGCTGTAGGGGGGCGTGTGATATATCGTTGGAATCAGCACGCCGAGGCGGTTCGAATGACACCTACAACATGCTCCTAGGATGAAAGATGAGGGAGCACGTGGCGGGAAGGAAAATTACCTTATATGATTGAAAAATTATTATCTTAAAAACTATGAGCGGGAAAAATCTGAAACTTGGTAGGTATGTGCACTGATATATGTGAAATAAAATAAAGTAATAAAAAAGGTAGGTTATCGCTTTGGATATTTAGATATAGAGCTTTCAATGTGAAAGTAAATGGAAAAAATAAATGTTTTTTAAAAAATGTCCAATAACTTCCAAAGTATGTATCACACAATGTTGGTTGATGTTTCCCTGTAAAGGGCTTTTTAACGCGGTTCTAACGAAGTATTACGTTTGGTTGTGGCTATTATATTTAAGAAGTTAGTCACCACGTGGTTTTTTGAAAATTGTCTGTAAATCACTAAATAATTGTCCGATAGCGTTCAAATTTGGTAGATAGATGGAGAGTCATAAATAAAACAGAATCACAATAGCCGATACACGACGGCCCGCTTAAAATCAAAAGTTTTTGACCAAAAACTGAAAATTTTTTGGGTAAGACTAACCTCAAAATAAGTTTTTGTTCAGAAAAAATCCACAATTTTGGGTGTATCGCTGCACAATTTAGCACACACTTAGATATCACTGAGAAACATATGTAAGCACTTTTTAAAGTTCAAAAATCGCGAAAAAGACCAATTTTTAGAATTTTTGAACGCGGAGCGGCCTAATTCGTGGCGCTCTGGGTGGCGGTCGAGCGCAGACTGGGTTAGGTTAGGTTAGGTTAGGTTAGGTTAGGTTAGGTTAGGTTAGGTTAGGTTAGGTTAGGTTAGGTTAGGTTAGGTTAGGTTAGGTTAGGTTAGGTTAGGTTAGGTTAGGTTTTTTTTTTTTTTTTTTTTTTTTTTATTTTTGTCCGGGCGCTGTGGCCCGGCCCGCGAGTTACTCCTAACATAATTAGGACCTTTATTTAGTTCTTTACATTGTGGTATAAGGGGAATGAGTTTTTCAGTAGGGTCTTCGCCCTTGTCGAGTTTATTTGAATCTTTGTTACATTATTAACTATAATTATGTCTCCATACATTTATATTTCGTCTTATTTATTATGAATTACTATTATTATACTACTATTATTTTTATTATTATTACATACATTTCGTTTGGATTTTATGATACAGTATTAATATATATTATACATTGCACATTATTGCTATCGATTACAGATTATTAATATTCATTACAGGCGTTTATTATACACTACACCTTATTATTATTTTTATTATACATTACAAATTACTATTATTATTATTTTTACATTTTTACAGTTTACACAATATTACACATTACCATTATAAATTAAACATTATTATTACAGATTACAGATCATTTATGGGTTACATCGTGTTATTCTGAATCGTTGGTGTAGGACATTACACCTTCATTTTTCTATTAATATTATTGGTACATTGTGGTTTCTATTTATTTCTGTTTATTGCTACCTGTGCAATGTTTTTACAGTAGTCAAGGAATGCGGTATTGTTATGTTTATCTATTATTATTTTTTCTAGATTTTGTGATTTTATGTTTGTGTTAATTTTCATTTCTAGATCGAACCGTTCCTTACAGAACATGGGGCAGTCCAGAATTAGATGCATAATTGACTCGCCACTGACCGAGTCGCAGGGGCACGACGGGTCCTCCTTGCACTTAAACCTTGTCAAGTACTCAGAGAACCCCCCATGCCCGGTAAGCACCTGGGTCAGTAACGAGTCAATCCGCAGAGTCTTAATAATTTTGAAGGCCCGGATGGCATCCGGAAAGAAAGTCTTTGTGACACTCGCGGTCAAGCCCTCCCGATATCTCCGGTTCCATTCGCCAAGCGTTTCCTTGCGGATGAGTCGCTTGGCGAAGGAAACCGGAAATTTGTCGTAGACAGGTTTGGTCTTGACCGCAAGTGCCGCTGCCTTCGCCAACTCATCCGCCCTTTCGTTTCCCGGGATTCCTACGTGGGCCTTGACCCAGTAAAGTTTTATTTTACCCGGTTTTCGATCCAGGTGCCACCTAGCCCTAGCTGCCAGTGAATGGGGGGCGTCGTCATTAACGACGGTCTCGAGTGCGGAGCGACTGTCGCTGATGATCGCGTATCCCTCGCCCGCGCCCTCGGCCGCCAACTCCGCCGCCTTGCATATGGCCAGCAGTTCGGCCTGGTAGACAGTGCAGTAATCTGACAGCTTTAGCTTGAGGGACTTCGTCTCGGCCCCGTTTATCCATACAGATAGCGAGGCTCCGACCTTGCCCTCAAGCTTGCTGCCGTCGGTGTAGATGTGTACTGCACTGTCCACCATGTCGGCCACTTGGTCCTCAGACTCAAGCCTCAGGAACTGCCGACCGATATGCGCGGCAGGATGAGGCCTTTCGGCGAACCGACACGGTCTCTCTATTTCCCTGTCTGCCAGCTCCGGCCGCGGCACCCCCCTCTTCGCCAGATAGAGGGAAGCATTTTCCCTTATCCTTGCGTCGAGGGGTAGTACCCCGGCCAGAACCAGCGCAGCGTTCAGAGACACCGTGCGATACGCCTTGCAGAGCTTTTGGGCGAAGGACCGCTGAACAGCGTCCAGCCGTCTCCTCACCCCGAGTTTGCTGGTGGCAGGGGCCCATGCGCCGGCCGCGTAGCAGACTATGGGCTCCACAGTGGCCACATAAATGGTCCGGATTATCTCCGGATGGAGGCCCCAGCTGACTCTGGCGGCTTTGGACAGCTGCTTATAGACGCCCAACGCCTTCTCGCACACATGCGCGGTGTGGGCGTTGAACGTCAGCTTGCTGTCGATGACAAGCCCCAAGAGTTTAATCTCCTTAGCCGCTGCAATGTCGACCCCGCCCATGCTGAGATGTGGGACGTCGTACTTGAGCTTATTGGTAAGCACCATCATATTAGTCTTATGTGGTGCAAACCTCAGCTTGTTTCGGACGCCCCAATCCCGAACATACTCGAGGGCGGCATTGCCGCGGCTCTGGATTTCCGCCGCTGTGTCCCCGGAGAAGACGAGCACCACATCATCGGCGAAAGCCTGGCAGTACTCGCCCATCTCCGTGAGACCTTTCAGCAGCGGGTCCAGTAGGAGATTCCAAAGAATGGGACCCCCAATAGAACCCTGTATGCAGCCCCTGCTTGTGCCCTTCGTGTGCTCGCAGCCGGCGTACAGGACCCTAACCGTTCGATGGCGGAGGTAGTCGGCCAAGAGACCACCCAGCCTTCCCGGACACTGTTCCTCCGCCAGCCTAAGCTTTATTGCCGGCCACCAAGCGCTATCGAAGGCGCCCTCTATGTCCAAGGACACCAATGTGATTAACCTCTTCCTCAGGAGGAGGCCCCTCACATGGGCCATAAGGTCACAGAGGGCGTCCTCCGTGCCGCGCTGGGGCATAAAGCCGTACTGGCGGGGGCTCAGACGGGGCACCAGGTGGTGCATCAGCCTCCTGACCACCATCTTTTCCAGGATTTTACCCATCACTGGCAGCAGGCCTATGGGTCTGTAGGATTTCGCGTGCGTGTAATCGTCCTTTCCCGGCTTTCTCAAGGCTATAACTGTGGCCGCCTTCCACTTTTGGGGAAAACATTCGAGTCTCAAGCACTGGTTATACACCTGAAGGTAGAGGCCTGGGTCTTCCCCGATCGCACGGGCGCAGATGTCCGCCGTAAAGCCGTCCACTCCAGGGGCTTTCTTTGGATTGAAACTCACCATCGCCGACCTTAGTTCCGCGGGCGTGAACTCCGGTTCAGGTTCTCCAACCGGGTACCTCACATTGTCCGCGAGAATCCTCAGCCGCCGATGGTGGTCATCATCATCCGCCCCCGTGTCATCGGGGAAGAAGACCTCCGCCAAGTGCTCGACCGACTCCTGAGGGTTCAGCACCTGACCACTTTTTATTAACTGTAGATCCTCTTCTCTTTTTTTGGTAGTTTTTATTACCCTATATATACCCTCCCAAACCCCTTCTCTATCCTGCTTTTGGCAAAAATTTTTCCAGCTGGAAATTTGCGCTTTTTTGGCACTAATTTCGTACTCTTCTTTTGCTCTTAGGTACTCTTCAACGACAGAGGACCTCCGGTTCGGACGTGCGTTTCGGATCCTGTTCTTCCTGGTCACCACACCCTTCTTCATCGCCTCTAACTCCTCCGACCACCACGGAACAGTGAGTCTGTGTGCATTTTTATGCTTAGGCATGCTAGTTTCGCAAGCTTCTGTGATCATGTTGTCAATTTTTATTATGAGTTCGTTTATTCCTTCCTTATTTTCAATATTTTTAACTGTTTCTATACTTATATTATTTTCTTGTTTAAATTGTTTGATTTTTCGTTTGAATTTCTCCCAGTCCCCTTTTTTAGTATTGTATTTCCTAGTGGTTCTTTCCACTGTAATTCCTTTTCCTTTTCTTATATTTAGTTTGAACTCTATTGCGTTGTGGTCGGAGCTAGTTAGGCCGGTGTCCACTCTCCAGTCTTCGACCAGTCCGTACAGGTCCTCCCCGCACGCCGTGACGTCGACAAAGCTGGTGATGCGGCGTCCGCCCCTCACCGTGTCAAACGTGGGGACTCTGCCGCTGTTGAGCACCTGCAAGCCCAATTGGTCGATCATCCCGATGAAGTGCTCCCCCCTCTCGTCAAGGACCTTACTGCCCCACCATGGATTCTTAGCGTTGGCGTCGCCGCCAATCACCATGTTCCCGGCACCGAACTGTCTGACCACTCTGGATATATGCTCCAGGTAAGGCGCGATGGGCTGGTCAGGCTCGAAGTAATACGAGACGGCGATTACACTCCAGGCGCTGGTCTGCAGTTTCACCACTACGATGTTGTTCGTGGTGAATTGGACGCACTGTGTGGCGGCGATATCGGGGTCGAACACCGCTATCGCGGCCTTCACAGTGCCTCCATCGCGGCGAGCGTTCTGGAGTATCCTCGCCGGGCCGTACGCCTTCATGGCCTTTATTCCCCCCACGTACGGTTCCTGGAGTAAGGCGATTGCTGCCCTACGGTTTGTGGCTTCCAGCATAATCTCCTGAGTAGCCAGCTCTTTGCGCTGAAGGTTTGCCTGGAGAATCAGGTACTGCTTTCCACTGTTTGGAGCCTTTATCTCGCCCGGGGCGCCCTTAGCAATATGCCGTGGTGGCTCTGGCTAAGGCGTCCCATCTGCGTCTGACTGGACAGCTGTCGCTGTACACGGTGTGTTCCGTGTCAGCGAGCCTTTGTTTGGCACAGTTCTTGCATTTTGGCGGTTTGTTTTCCGCCTGGTCGGGGCATTCTGCCCTCACGTGTTCGCCCCCACAATGGTTGCAGCAGTCCTTTTTCTCCAGGCACGCCCTGCGCCCGTGTCCGAATGCCAGGCACCTGGTACATTGGACTAGCGGGCTCCAGTCCTCCACCCTTATCTGCTGGATGTCGATGAAGACCCTGCCGGCCGAAGTCAGCCTTTGCCATAGTTTCGGCGCTATACGAAGGATCGCGTGGCACTCCAGGGAGTTTCGCGCTCTCCTCCTGTATCGCACCTCCACGGCGGCCTCCTCCTCCGCCAGGCCCTCCATCAGACGTCCATTTTGGCTCTTGAGAGCTTTTATTATATCCGCGTCGGTGTTGTATGAGAGTACGTTTCGTAGTACCACTAGCGGGTTTTTATTTTTTGCGGGTTCTAATTTGAGGCCTGGGGCCGCCTTAATATGGTCTGCCGCCTTTTCCAGCTCTCGCTGTGTTGGGCAGCTGATGACCACTTTGGCGTCCCTGGCCTTTCTGAGTTGCCGGATCTGGAGCCCGTTTTCCCTCGCATTGAGGGCTGTCCGCACCTTTTCCACCACTGCATCCCCCGTCTCCGTATCGGTTTCGGACGTCACGATGATGGAGTGTCTGGGTTCCATTGCTGGTTGGTGACGGGATCTGTTGGCGATCTCGGCGTAAGTAGGGATATTTCCCTTCAACTCCGAGATCTGCTTCACCGTCTCCAACATGGTCTCCCTTAGCTCCTTGACCTCCTCGCGGATTGTGTCATCCTCGCGACGCCCTTCCCCTCCCGGAAAGAGGGACGCGTTCTCGAGGGTACTCCTGAAAGCCTTCAGCTCCAGGGCGTGCTCCTTGAGTTGGGCTTTAAGGTCGGTAGCATCCTCGTGTGCTACTTCCTTGACTCCTCCCGAGTCCTGGTCCCGCCTGTCCCCTTCTGCTGCTCTCACCAGTTGGACCAAGTGGTCTATATATCCCATTACTCCCTTTTTCACATCGGTTTTTAAGTTTTTTGACAGTCCTAGTAGCTCTAGCGCCTTTGACTGACAGTTTAGGGCCTCGGCTACTCTGACATTCCTTTCGTCCTTATTTTTGTGTGGGCCTTCTTTGGCTTTGTCCGTTTTTGGATCGACCTTAATTGTGGGAGTCATTGCTTTTTGTGGCTTGGTCGAGATGTTAGGTGTCAGTCTCGATATGTCGCTCTCTATCCCCTCCACCGACCGCCTGACATTAACCCCTTTTTGGGGTGGCTTTGCCACTTTGGTTAACGGGTTGGCTTTGGGTGGGACTGGGGGAGACGTTTGGCCTAGGTCGAAGGTCCTGTCCTTCCTGTCTAAGTCGATTAGGTTCTTTAGGCCCTTGACGGGGGTTCTAGCACACGCCATTGTGGGTGGAGTTCGCGTTCAAATGTCAGTAATCAATGCTCAGTTCCCAGATGTAAAAGGTCTGGGCTAACTGGCTGCTATTAATTGAGTAAGTAAAATAAATAATTGTCAATTTAAGAATAAAATGGGTGTATAGAGCCCGTGTCAATAATTAGAATAGTTGAAAATATGATAAAAATAAAATTGTCAATAAAATAGTATTCACTGTGGGTGTAAAGAGCCCAACCAGTTGTCAAAATACAGAATAAAATGCAATATTAAAATAAAATAAAATACAATAAAATTCCAGAATTCAATTCGGACGTCACAACACACTTTTACAGGGAGGCGGCCCCCGGAGCACTATAACAGGCGACCGGACTCAATACGAGCAGAAAAGGTGAGGAAATAAGGTTTTGTAGATGTAATATTTAATTTTGTATGCCGGTCTGAGGTGGCACAAGATGGTGAATTGTAAGGACAATTACCAGTTGTTGCCCCCTATCAACCGGCAAAAGTCCGAAACGATAAATTAAATAATAAAAATTTTGGGGAGGGGGAGTGGGGGGGATGGGGTTCAAAAGGATCCCAAAGGATGCTCTGGAGCGTGCCAAGTACCCCAGAGAAAACCGCGTCCCTGTAGCCTTAATACTAAGGGAGCTATGGCCGTTTGAAACTTACTGTACCTATTAGTTCCAGTAAGTTGATTATACTTGGTGATATGCACTCTATGGATGTTTATAGTTTTAGGATATTTGTATGGTATGTATATATGTAATAATAATATAATATAATATGTATAGTTTACTGCAAATAAATTAAATAAATAAATAAATAATTGATAATTAAAAGTAATTTTTGAATTCTAAAGCCCAGTTTTATTTATTTATATTAATATGCTAAGTATGGTATGTATATAGTTTGCAGTGTAACAATGTAATATGTATTTATGTACTATATATAATTTATAGTTTACCAGTATGTTGTATATATATATTGATAGGATAAAATATGTAAGTATATTAAGTTTGTGGTAAAGTACAATTCCAAATTATAATTTTCACTTGGTTGTATGCTAATGAAAAGTGTATATTTAATTCTTCTATAGTTAAGTATATATTAAATAATCTATAATTTACTTATTTGATGTATATATTTTTACCAATATTATTCCTAATAGGTACAATATGATTTATGATGTTGTAAGTGTTGGTGTAAATGGCCGAACACTTGTCAATATTTATTAAAGTATGATACACTATTGATTTTTATTTGCTAGGGTTAGTTCACCCAATAGGGCCTGGTCTAAGTGTATTTGTTTGGCACATATACAGTCCTGATACTGGTTTTATATCAGAATATTTATAAATTTTTAGTTTATACTCATACAGAGTGTGGTACTTAGTATCAATATGTACTATTTGAATTATGCCCAATAGGGGCTAGTCTTATAATAATTGTTTACTTTAAATATCTTAGTTTATATTAACACAAACTGATCTTAGTCAATAAATATTATTAATCTATAAGTGATGGTGTAAAGGGCCAAATCACTTTATAATGCTATACTAACCTATTGATGGTCAGAGGCAACAGATTGGTAATTGGTAATTATTTCACCTGTTTGTATAGTATAGATGGCAACCAATGTTGCCTATATTCACTAATATACTATTGGGTCAGTATCAACAACAACAGTACACAGCAAAACAGTAATTGAGTGACCACTGAAGTCCCATTCAACCACAATAAAGGTTGAGATGTCCTTGTTTATATCTGAATGGATTACCATCAACAGTCTAAAGTTTATTAGTCAGCACTACACTATAAATTATAACACTAATAAATAGTGTGGAATATGTCAAGTAAATATGCCCAAAAGGGCCTGTCTTATATATAGAGTTGTAGTTACCAACAGACTACAGTCTTACAGCAAATCAGGTAGAGTTTATGTAATCCTATGTTTTGTTTACATTAAACATAACCTCTGATATAATATAAGTCAAATTTCATTTCAAATTGTTACACTATAGTCAATTGTATATATTGTATATTAAATGTTAACAATAGTAAGATAAATTAGGTCGCAGATTGTTTGTTCAATGCCCAATAAGGGTTCATCAGCTATAAGATTAAGTCAGTAGAGATTAGGACGTTTTGTGTGTTGCTAATCGACTTTCACAGGGGCGCGAATGTTAGCAATAAAGCACTGTCTATTAACTAATTGCTATGCAATTTTTGTAGGCGCAAGGTAATTTACAAATGTATGGGAATTAAAAGTTACTATTTCTTTAAATTTGGGTGTTATTTCTAATAAAAAATGTCAGAAAAGTGTGTGTTTAGATTACTTACTATTAGGTACCAAATATCTCCGCCCACGGTGCGTTCTAAGGCACCGAACTCAAGAACTGGATAAATCTCTGAATAAAATTTTAAATTTAAAGTTTTGGGGGATTCTTTCGAATCTCTCCAGCCAGATTTTTCCAAAAATATGCTGTGGTTACGATGAATACAGTTAAAGCCAAAAATGTGAGGAAAGAAGATTTTATAAAATTTTTGCCAGTTGGTGGACGCGAACCTCGGTCTCTCCAAGGACCCGCCCACTTTTGTGCTTCACGCCTTGTCCCGTACGGGGTAGACAGAAGAATTATTTATGAGAACTAAAGCGAATCTAAATGCGATTACTCCAGCGATGATAGGCAGAGAGATAGCGAATATAATCCAAACATCAAACTAAAGGAATTTTTAGCAACAAGTGAAATAATTTATATGAATTTAAACTGTAATTCAGTTGTGAAGTTAAATATCTTTAAAAGTTTTTGCTTATTGTTCGAGACTGTCTCCTTGAATGGTTGAGCGCTATAGCACGCTGTCCCAAACAGGGTAGGCAGTGAGATATGTGACTGTATATTGAAGTAATATACATAAATACCTAGACTACTTAAAAATAGCTCAAAGTACAGCCCCAACTTTAAACCCGGTCTCTACGGGGTTATGCAGGAAGGTAAATAAAAATAAAAATAAAAATGTTCTTAAAATCTAAAATAATTAACACTACGTCACACTTTGTCCTTTACCCTATTCAAATATATGTATATGTCAAAAAGTTCCACCTGCCTACCTCCCTCAGTTTAGCAAGCGTAATTTTTCGTTTTATAACTTTGGTCTTATAAAGTGCAATGGAATGCGGTGACCGCGCCGCTCGCCGCTCGACCAAACGACAACTTTAACGCGAGTTCACCGCCGAGTTTGAGTTTTGGAAAAACTCGTGTAGGCCTTTTCACTTAACACTTTTTGGGTGGAAAATTATCAATTTAGGCAGCTGAATGATTGCACTATCTAGTCTATATAAAAGTTTAGTTAAAAAAGTTGAATACAACCACTTAATACTTAAGACAAAAGTTTTCCTATTATGATTTCGACCGCAAATAAAGAGGAAAATGGGTCCAAAACGAAAACTATAGGTAGAAAAGTCACGGAAAACCTAGTAGGGGTAGACGAAGTGTTCAGCTATCTACTAAGATGTCTTTAGGGGTGGTCCAACCCCTTATACACTATGAAAAAACACTAATTAAAATTTAAATAAAATGTTCACCGCCGAGTTTGAGTTTTGGAAAAACTCGTGCAGGCCTTTTTACTTGATACTTTTTGGGTGGAAAATTATCAATTTAGGCAGCTGAATGAGTGCACTATCTAGTCTATATAAAAATTTAGTTAAAAAGTTGTATACAACCACTCAATACTTAGGACAAAAGTTTTCCTATTATGATTTCGACCGCAAATAAAGAGGAAAATCGGTCCAAAACGAAAACTATAGATAGAAAAGTCACGGAAAACTTAGTAGGGGTAGACGGAGTGTTCAGTTATCCACTAAGATGTCTTTTGGGGTGGTCCAACCCCTTATACACTATGAAAAACACTAATTAATATTTAAATAAAATGTCACTGTCATAAAAGTTCTATTTTCTAATGTACTAAATATTGTTTTTAATTAGGTTTCACTTGACCAAAAATTCTAAAAGTCACACAAATTGTACTCACATATATGCTTTATCGAATGCACTGATAACGCTCGGGGGTCATCGATCGATTTTCGGAGATATTTGGCCCCGAAAATCGCCGACGGTTTTTCTTAGATAACTCCTCTGCCGAGCCTCCAAAATAGACAAGCGAGGTGTCTAAAGAAAGCCCTGGGTGGCCTCCGTCCAGCTGCACCGGTCTCGGTGGTCCCAGGAGACCAGAACCGGAGCTCCGAAATTGCACCAGTTTCGGTTTTTGGTGGATAACTCGTAGAGTATCCGCCCAAAAATTCCGAAATTCGGCACAGGGGTGCTCCTTTGGTCCCCGCAGGGGCCCACAGTCCTCGAAACACGATGGTCCACTGGAAAACAGAAGTTATGGCCACTTTAATATTTTTAACACTATGTAGACGATTGTTTACGTTTGGAAAAATCGGTTTTTATTTAATTGTGGCGAAACTATCAGTGGTATTTTGAAAATTCTTTCACTATTTTATAGAGTAAATTAGCGCGCAACTTTTGACACTAAATTTAGGTTTTTATGTGATACTTTGGTGCAACTTTGATTTTTGCAGCGTGGAGCGTTTAAAAATCGTGACACTCGCGTCCAACGCCAAAGTGTGACTGGTTAGGTTAGGTTAGGTTAGGTTAGGTTAGGTTAGGTTAGGTTAGGTTAGGTTAGGTTAGGTTAGGTTAGGTTAGGTTAGGTTAGGTTAGGTTAGGTTAGGTTAGGTTAGGTTAGGTTAGGTTAGGTTAGGTTAGGTTAGGTTAGGTTAGGTTAGGTTAGGTTAGGTTAGGTTAGGTTAGGTTAGGTTAGGTTAGGTTAGGTTAGGTTAGGTTAGGTTAGGTTAGGTTAGGTTAGGTTAGGTTAGGTTAGGTTAGGTTAGGTTAGGTTAGGTTAGGTTAGGTTAGGTTAGGTTAGGTTAGGTTAGGTTAGGTTAGGTTAGGTTAGGTTAGGTTAGGTTAGGTTAGGTTGCGGCGACGGTCCTCGCGAGTTATCCCCCCTTCATCATCCTGGCCGAGATGTACGCAGCCGCGTACGATCTCGGCCGGGGAGGGGGGGACGCGCGGGGACACGAAGTGCGGAGGCGGGAGGCCTTCCGGCGGGTCCTGGGGGACTGGCGCGACGCGCTGGTCCTCCAGGGCGGTACGCGTTCGCGCGCCGTCGGGGCCGTCCTGCCCCACCTCGAGGCCTGGGTGCTCCGCAAATGGGGCACTGTCACCTACAGGTTGACTCAGATACTCACCGGGCACGGGTGCTTCGGTGAGTATCTGAGTCGAATAAAACGTGAAGAGACGGCGAGATGCCACCATTGCGCATCCGACCTGGACTCGGCCCAGCACACGCTGGAGGTCTGCCCGGCCTGGGCGGACGAGCGCCGAGTCCTGGTCGACGGGATCGGGCGAGACTTGTCCCCGCCGGCGTTGGTCGCGGCAATGCTGGCGGGCGAGGAGGAGTGGAGGGCTGTGGCCTCCTTCTGCGAAGCAGTCATGCTCCAGAAGGAGGCCGCCGAGCGGGGTCGGGAGAGAGCCGATCCCGCTCGAAGGCGGCGGCGGCGAGCTCAGTGATCGCCGCCGCCGACGGGCCGCGAGGGCGCACACCCCGCGGGTGCGCCCGGGTCGCGGCCCGGGAAGGATGACCCCCCGGTGCGGCCGGGGAGGGTCGTCCGGGGCGCCGCCGGCCGCGCGCCTCTTTACAGCGCGCGGTCGGAGCCGCCCCGCCCGGGGGAGCCTCGCCGAGGCTCCCCGAGGATGAGCACCCCCTCGTGACTGAGGGGGGGCGACGGCGGGGTGGACCAGAGGGGTTAAACCGAATCCTGGACCACCCCAACGCCGGAGGAAGGCCGCCGCGAGGTTTTAGTGGGTAACCCTAGGATCGGATTTCAGTTTACTGTTTTGGGAGTCCCACACTACCCCCTGCCGTCCCCAGGCGGGGGGTGTGCATAAAGCATTTCCTCGCGTAAAAAAAAAAAAAAAAAAAAAAAAAAAAAAGGTTAGGTTAGGTTAGGTTAGGTTAGGTTAGGTTAGGTTAGGTTAGGTTAGGTTAGGTTAGGTTAGGTTAGGTTAGGTTAGGTTAGGTTAGGTTAGGTTAGGTTAGGTTAGGTTAGGTTAGGTTAGGTTAGGTTAGGTTAGGTTAGGTTAGGTTAGGTTAGGTTAGGTTAGGTTAGGTTAGGTTAGGTTAGGTTAGGTTAGGTTAGGTTAGGTTAGGTTAGGTTAGGTTAGGTTAGGTTAGGTTAGGTTAGGTTAGGTTAGGTTAGGTTAGGTTAGGTTAGGTTAGGTTAGGTTAGGTTAGGTTAGGTTAGGTTAGGTTAGGTTAGGTTAGGTTAGGTTAGGTTAGGTTAGGTTAGGTTAGGTTAGGTTAGATTAGGTTAGGTTAGGTTAGGTTAGGTTAGGTTAGGTTAGGTTAGGTTAGGTTAGGTTAGGTTAGGTTAGGTTAGGTTAGGTTAGGTTAGGTTAGGTTAGGTTAGGTTAGGTTAGGTTAGGTTAGGTTAGGTTAGGTTAGGTTAGGTTAGGTTAGGTTAGGTTAGGTTAGGTTAGGTTAGGTTAGGTTAGGTTAGGTTAGGTTAGGTTAGGTTAGGTTAGGTTAGGTTAGGTTAGGTTAGGTTAGGTTAGGTTAGGTTAGGTTAGGTTAGGTTAGGTTAGGTTAGGTTAGGTTAGGTTAGGTTAGGTTAGGTTAGGTTAGGTTAGGTTAGGTTAGGTTAGGTTAGGTTAGGTTAGGTTAGGTTAGGTTAGGTTAGGTTAGGTTAGGTTAGGTTAGGTTAGGTTAGGTTAGGTTAGGTTAGGTTAGGTTAGGTTAGGTTAGGTTAGGTTAGGTTAGGTTAGGTTAGGTTAGGTTAGGTTAGGTTAGGTTAGGTTAGGTTAGGTTAGGTTAGGTTAGGTTAGGTTAGGTTAGGTTAGGTTAGGTTAGGTTAGGTTAGGTTAGGTTAGGTTAGGTTAGGTTAGGTTAGGTTAGGTTAGGTTAGGTTAGGTTAGGTTAGGTTAGGTTAGGTTAGGTTAGGTTAGGTTAGGTTAGGTTAGGTTAGGTTAGGTTAGGTTAGGTTAGGTTAGGTTAGGTTAGGTTAGGTTAGGTTAGGTTAGGTTAGGTTAGGTTAGGTTAGGTTAGGTTAGGTTAGGTTAGGTTAGGTTAGGTTAGGTTAGGTTAGGTTAGGTTAGGTTAGGTTAGGTTAGGTTAGGTTAGGTTAGGTTAGGTTAGGTTAGGTTAGGTTAGGTTAGGTTAGGTTAGGTTAGGTTAGGTTAGGTTAGGTTAGGTTAGGTTAGGTTAGGTTAGGTTAGGTTAGGTTAGGTTAGGTTAGGTTAGGTTAGGTTAGGTTAGGTTAGGTTAGGTTAGGTTAGGTTAGGTTAGGTTAGGTTAGGTTAGGTTAGGTTAGGTTAGGTTAGGTTAGGTTAGGTTAGGTTAGGTTTTTTTTTTTTTTCTTTTTTTTTTTTTTATTTGTCCGGACGCTAAGGCCCGGCCCGCGAATTTTCCTCCACCATGAGCGGAGACCTTGTTTATGGGGGTAATAATTTTTTCAGCGGTGCGGTTATTTATTAATTATGTACATATTATTTCTAGTTACACGTTTACTTACAGCTATACATTTCAGGTTTCATATTCCTAGTCTATCATATATTTATGTTATGTTCCATACACTATTAACTACTTAGTCTAACATTGGTTTGCTTTCTTTCTTAGAGCTAGTACACTTTTATTTCTTACATTATTTGATTCTATCTTATTTTACTTACATTTAATTTTGTTTACATTTTTTATTATTAGGATTTCACTTGCAATGGTTTTGGTCATTGCAGTAACACATTTTGGCAATTTCTTGGTTGTAGTTGTTTATACAATTTTTTGACATTCTTTATTATAAATATATTTATATCTTGCTTATATATATATATTTTATATGCTTATCTTCATACTTATCTTGATAACGATTATTTTACTTAGTGTTATTTAACTTACATCCTATTTGTTAAGCTTATGTACGGTGCTGTTGGTGGTAATGCTACAGACGGTTAAATTTTAATTAAGTTATTTATTTTTGTCTACGACTCTACTGTTTGTTTTGATGTTTAATTAAGTCCTGTGTTGTGTGCAGTGCTTGTACTTTACGTTTATCAATTTCAACCTGCCTTATATTCTTTTGTTGTGTTGGTGTTGATATGCTGTGAATATATATTAAATAATATATGTTTCAACATAATTTCGTTGTTTGATTTTAAGTTTCGTATTAATGTTTTTTGGATTGGTTTGTTATTAAATTGTCGCCATTTACATTAAATAGCGCCCAATTTGAATAAGCGACTCGCCTGTTTTTGGGATGCTAACTATACGCAACGGCAGACCTCGCCAGTGCGTCCCATTTTTTGCGAACTGGGCAGTCGTCGCTGTACGCCGTGTGGTTACTTGTTGCCAATTTCGCCTTAGCGCAGTTTTTACACGAGGGTTCCCGGCCCTCGAGCAGCTGCGTGCACTCAGACTTTAGATGCGGACCTCCACAATAATTGCAGAGGTCCACATCTTCGGTACAGAGCTTCCGCCCGTGCCCGAAACCGAGACACCTCGTGCACTGCACCAGAGGCGATTGGTCCTGCACTTTGATGGATTGGAGGTCTATGTAGACCCTGCCCGCGGACGTAAGCCGTTGCCAGAGCTTCGGCGAGACCCGGAGAACAGCATGGCACTCCATGGGGTTCCTCGCCCTCCTCCGGTATCTTACCTCCACTTTGGCCTCGTCCGCCGACAGCGCCTCCATCAGGTCCTCGTTTTGTCGTAGCAAGGCGGTCTCGATATCTGCGTCCGTATTATGGGCTAGAAGATTCTTCAGCACGACGAGGGGGCGCTTATTGGTGGCATGTTCCACCTTCAGCTGTTTTTCAGCCTCTAACAAGGCTCCAACTTTTTGGAGTTCCTCCCTGCTAGCGCAGCTTAACACCACCCTGCCGTCCCTGATCTTCCGTACCCTCTCTACACGCACACCGCTGTGCTTCGCATTTACCGTATTTTTTATTTGGTCAATTGTTTGTGCACTAGTGTTTTGTGAGTCGGTTGGGGTAACTATCAACGAGTGCAGCTGCTGTGATGGTGGCTTAGCGGGCGACTGAACTAGGACTTGGGCATATGTCGGGGCGCTTTCACACCTCGCCCCCATTGTTCTCTCAATCTCGATCAGTTTGTCGCCACAGAGCTTGCTGCACTCCCGCACCTCTTGGAGCATGCTGACAGTTGTCTCCTCGACTCTGGCCAATTGATCGTCAAGCTCCTGTTTATATCGGTCTTGGTTGCTCTTGACTTCTTCCACCAACTCCTTGTCTTCATTTAAAATTCTGGCAAATTCTTCTATTGTTTTTCCGACTTGGTTTGTGATTTTAAGGTTTGAGTTTATCATAGCGTCATACCTTTCCATGATTATTGGGGAAGGTTGAGGCGACCCTTTTTCGTGCTTATGGACTGCCTCCATTTCTTTGACAAGAGCAACCATTTTATCGATAGTGTTATAGGCCGCTAGTTTAATCTCAGACTTGAGGTTTCTAGCCTCACCTAGGGAGCTTTTGGCCGCTTTGCCCAATGCTGCTGCCTTCTCAGACCAGCTAGCCTTTACCGCACCTCCGCTGGAGGTTCGACTCGTGGAGGGTTTGGTCGCGGGGCTGCTCATGTTTTCAAATTAATCAAGTTGTGCCTATCGATATCAACAATGTGGTTCTATGGATTGTGTACTAAATAAATATTGATAAATTAGTTAAAATAGCGTTATATGTGTATTTTATTGGATATACTATATTTGTTTATATATATATTATTTTATGTATATTTTATATATATATTATTTAGTTTATTACACTATATTATTTAGTTCATATATATGTTATTTTATTATATATTATTATTTGGGTCCAAGATTTTATGTTTCACTACACTTTCCGGCACACCCAGTATATTATTTGGGTCCAAGATAATATTATGTTTCACTACACTTTCCAGCACACCCAGTACATAGGTTGTAGTATAGTAAAATGTGGATTATATGATAAGTAACTATGATTTGCAGTTTACTGGTATAGTGAATATAAGTTGTTTATATTGTTACAATAAATACAATAATATAGTATATTATAATCTTTAATATTTGATAATATATTATTAATATGTTGTATATAGATTGATATATTTTGTATATATAAGTATTTAGTAGTATGCAATGTATGATACAAATTAAACTTGAGATCTGGATTTTCTATGTTTGTATACTAGGTTAATTTATAGTTTGTGATACAATGATACAATATATATATTAATTGTTTTTTAAATAAATAAGTAAGAAATAAGAATAATGTATTGTATGTTTTACTTTTGTGATATAATATATTGATTGTCAGTATTGTTGTCAACAGGCACAGAGTGGTATTGTAATTGTGTAAGTGTTGGTGTAAAAGGCCAAGCACTTGTCAATAATATTACTATTTAATAAGCTATTGAGCTTTATTTACCTACTGAAGTTGATTCGCCCAATAGGGCCTAGTCTAAGTATAATATTGTGCCCAATAGGGGCTAGTCTTATAATATATAATATCCTAATATCCTAATGATGGTCAGAGGCAACAAATAGGCAATTATTTTACCTGTTTGTATGATATAGATTGCAGCCAATATTGCCTATATTCACTGATATGTCATTGGGTTAGTCTCATCAACAACAGAACACAATAGAACAGCAGTTGAATAACCCCTGCAGTCCCATTCAATCCCAAAAAAGTTGAGATGTCCTTGTTTGTATCAAAATGGATAACCATCAATAGTCTGAAAATTTCTTTGTTAGCATTCCACCATGAATTATAACTTTTGTAAATAGTATGTTGTTTAGTTATGTAGATATGCCCAAAAGGGGCTTGTCCTATATATAGAGTTGTAGTTACCAACAAACTACAGTCTTACAGCTAATCAGGTTATGTTTATGTAATCCTATGTTTTGTTTACATTAGTATAACCTCCAATATAATACAAGTCAAATTTTGCTTCAGATTGTTACACCGTCAAGTTCATAGTCAATTGTATGTAATATATACTAAGTGCTAACAATAGTAGCTATTCACACCCTCAGGCTGATCTAAGGGAGTAGTTTATTTGAATTTTAGGGCCGCTGATAGCAACAGATCAGCACCTACAGCTCCTGCACGCAACTATTTACAGCAGATGGTAATTGCTCTGCTGTGTCTACAGGCGTTACAAAACTTATAAATGTATGAAAGTTAAAATTTACTATTTTTCTAAATTTACGTATTAATTTCTCTCGAAAGTGACAAAATTATATATGTAGTAGCTATTCACACCCTCAGGCTGATCTAAGGGAGTAGTTTATTTGAATTTTAGGGCCGCTGAACTTAATAGCAACAGATCAGCACCTACAGCTCCTGCACGCAACTATTTACAGCAGATGGTAATTGCTCTGCGGTGTCTACAGGCGTTACAAAACTTATAAATGTATGAAAGTTAAAATTTACTATTTTTCTAAATTTACGTATTAATTTCTCTCGAAAGTGACAAAATTATATATGTTTATGCTATTTACTAATGTATGCCCACCAGCTCGGCCGTCGGCTCTTTTTAACGTGCCAAACTCAAAAACTGAATAAAATTATAAATAAAATTTAAATTTAAAAGTTTTGGGAGATTCTTGCGGATTTTTCCAGCCAGATTTCCCAAAAAATACACTGAGATTATGGAGAATGTAATTAAAGACCAAAAATAAACAAATTTAAGAATTTAAAAATTTTCTCGTTTTGGTGGATACGAACCTCGGATCATTCAGAGGCCCGCCCACTTTTACACTTCACGCCTGGTCCCGTACAGGGTAGGCAGAGAATGTGTTTATTGGAGTGCTCAGGAAGATCGCATGTCCTTACGCGATTTCTCTGGGCGAGATAAGCAGAGAAATACTATGACTGAACAAAAACAACTTGCACCATCTGCTTCACATACATGCACAGTACAGGCAAAATAATCTTAGAAATATAGCCTCGACTTTGTGCCCGGTCTTTTCGGGGTTAGCAAAGGAGGGTGCAAAAACAACTACTTAAAATTAAAAATTAAAAATATTAAAAAAATTTAAAAATACTTAACACTACGTCACTCCTTATCATTAGCCCTATTTAAATATATATATATATACAAAAGTTCCACCTGCCCACCCCCTCTGTTTTAGCAAGCGTGATATTTACGTTTTATAACTTTGTTCTTATAAAGCGCATTGGAATGCGGTGACCCCGCCGCTCGCTAGTTCCACGAAACGCTAAGTTTGTTTTGCGGTTTGCACCGATTCCAAGCTTCTGTTTGATGTTCTATAGGTGGTCTTCCTGGTCACTTATCTATTTTATTTTTGGCAATTTGGGTGCCCAGTTAGTTAAGCTACTTATTATATATAAATTTTCAGTTATAAATTAAAATTAGGACACTTAAACTTTAGCACAAGTTTTTGTTTACATACTAGTTTTGACCGCAAAATAAAAGAAAATGGTTATAACACCAAAACTATCGATTAGAAAGTAGTGAAACTTTCTAAGGGGGTGTAGGGGATGTGTCTCTTAGTATAAGGGTAACTGTGGGGGTGGTCCGACCCTTCGTTGCCTGTCAATTTAATAGTTTATTGTTTATATAAAATGTCACTGTCACTTGCACACAAATTCTTGCTCAATAAATTTAGTTATTTAATAGGTAAATACTTGTCCAAAAAATCTAGAACTTTCACCAATTGTACTCACATATATGTCCTATTGAAAGCACTGATAACGCTCGGGGGTCATCGATCTGGTTTCCGAGTTATTGGGGTCCGAAAATCGTAGAATTTCTTTCCCCAATAACTTCGCTTGTGTGCCTCTGATTTCGACGGGAGACACGTTAGGTGGAAGGCCAGAAGCTCCCGCTACCAGCCCAGCTGGTTTTGAAGGCCTCCGGTGTCCAAAACACAACTTCCGCGTCTGCACCAATTTTAGTTTTTGGGGGATAACTGGCAAGTTATCCACCCGAAAAACCCCAAAATCGGCACCAGGGTGCACCTTCGGATACCGCAGCTGCCCACAGTCTCCAAAACACGATGGTCCGCTGGAATTTTCGAGAAAAAGGCACTTTTATATTTTGCGTACATAGACGACGTTGGAAAAAGTTAGTTTTTGTTGTATTGTAGCAAAAGTATGCAAGATATGCTAAAAATTTTTTCACTGTTTTATAGATAATTTTAGCGCGCAACTTTTGAGTATACTTTTGGGTTTTTCACTGTAACTTTGCCACAACTTAGAATTTTTGAGCGCGGAGCGGTTAAAAAACGTGACTGTCGCTACCAGCGCTGAGGAGTGACTGGGGTTAGGTTAGGTTAGGTTAGGTTAGGTTAGGTTAGGTTAGGTTAGGTTAGGTTAGGTTAGGTTAGGTTAGGTTAGGTTAGGTTAGGTTAGGTTAGGTTAGGTTAGGTTAGGTTAGGTTAGGTTAGGTTAGGTTAGGTTAGGTTAGGTTAGGTTAGGTTAGGTTAGGTTAGGTTAGGTTAGGTTAGGTTAGGTTAGGTTAGGTTAGGTTAGGTTAGGTTAGGTTAGGTTAGGTTAGGTTAGGTTAGGTTAGGTTAGGTTAGGTTAGGTTAGGTTAGGTTAGGTTAGGTTAGGTTAGGTTAGGTTAGGTTAGGTTAGGTTTTTTTTTTTTTTTTTTTTTATAGTCCGGGCGCATATGGCCCGGCCCGCGACTTTTCCCCCAACATAATCGGGGACCTTATTTTGGGTGAATGAGTTTTTCAGCGTGTGGTTCTTTTATTTTTGATAACATGTTTTCTTATATATAATTCTAGTTTTACAATTTTACATTTGTTCTTTCATTTTCGTTGCTTATATTAATACATATTATTTCTTAATCCTATTTACATTTGTACTAAGTATATTTTTTCCTTATTTTTATAGTTACATTTTTATTTCGTACAGGAACAATAAGTCAGTTTCATAGTCAGCTTATTATATTGTTCACATATTTTAAGGAAGAGCTCTTACGAGGATTCATTTTTGTATTTCATGTTATATACACTCATTACCATGTATGCTATTTACAAGGTGTATGTCAATATATATAATTCAGAACATTACTGTCTACATTATTTGTCTTTTAGGACGTTCGACTGGTGAGGTTTGTTTCCCAATGAGACCCGTCTGTTGGTCATCTGTGTGGTTGTTGTGTGTAAGCCTGTGTGGTTTATATGATTGTATGTATGTAATTGGTGGTTTATTGTATTGTGTGGTGTCGTTATATTATGCATCAATAACAATATTTAATAAAAATATGTATTGGCATGTTGTGTTGCGTGCGTGTGTTATGTATTGTTGCGTGTATGCGATTTAGAATAATTATTGACAAATTCATATAAATTTTTCAGATAATTATGGCCTAATTGTGCTAGGTGTGCAGTGTTTGAGTGAGGAGTGGAGAGTGGAGTTTGGTCGACTTTGTGTGTTACTGTTAATGTTAGGTGTGTTAGTGAGTGTGGAGTGTGTGTGTGCGTGTTGTCTGTCGGTAGCGATGGTTGTCGCAACCGCCGTCAGTGAGGCGCCCGCGGAGAAACGTCAGCTGTAGGCAACTGACGCCCTCGCCAAGGCATCCCACTTCTTGCGGATGGGACACTCATCGCTAAATGCGTGGTGTGTTGTGCCTTTGTGTTTCGCCATGGTGCAGTTTTTGCACGTCGGCGCCTGGGCCGCCAAAAGACTGGGACACCCTGCCTTCAAGTGCGGACCTCCGCAGTAATTGCAGAGGTCCACACTCTCCGTGCAGAGCCTCCTGCCATGACCGAACCCCAAGCACCTAGTACACTGCACCAGGGGAGATTGGTCCGCCACTTTAACCACCTGCAGGTCGATATAAAGTCTCCCGGCAGAAGTGAGTCGCTGCCAAAGCTTTGGAGCCACTCGGAGGATTGCGTGGCACTCCGAAGGGTCCCTCGCTCTCCTCCGGTACCGGACCTCGGCTTTGGCCTCACTCTCCGAGAGACCCTCCAACAGGTGGCTATTTTGACGGGTGATTGCTTGGATTATGTCGTCGTCAGTGTTGTGCGCTTGTAAGTATTTGAGCACGACCAGGGGGTTTTTGTTAGTGGCCCCCACCACTTTCAAGTGTTCGGTTTTCCTTAGCTGCTCCTCTGCTCTCTCGAGCTCGGCCCTCGTGGCGCAGCTAAGGACCACTCTTCCGTCCTTGACCTTGCGGACTCTCTCGACTTTTATGCCGTTTCGTTTGGCGTCGAGTGCTCCCTTCACTCGCTCGATGACTTCAGCGCTAGTCTCCATCGGGTCAGTTGGTGTTATAAGGACCGAGTGAAAAGATTGGAAAGCTGGGGGAGTGGGACGTGTTTCAGAGGGGGGACGGGCAGTAATTTCAGCATAAGAGGGGGGGGTGCTACTAATAGAGTCAGTGATGACCTGCTCCACTTTCTCCAAAGTTTGTTTCGCGATCAGTCTATGGGTGTCTGTCTGTTCAACAGACAGACGCTCCCATAACCGCTGTGTAGAGTTGACTGACGCTACTCCCTCCCTAAGCTGCTCTGACAGCGTGCCTATCAACTCCTCCTGAACGTTTATCTCTTTTGCGATAGAGCTAACCTTCTCGGTCTGGTCCTCCAGCGCTCTGGTAAGTCGGTCAGTCTGTTCCAGTCTTAGATACACAGCATCCACCAGGGTTTGCATAGAACGCGTGGAGTCCTCCTCCCTGCTGGTCTGACTCTCCTGCAAGTTGGTTATGGCCTTCTTGACCACACCCAATTCTTGCAGGCATTCCATAAAAAGGGTCCGAGAAGCCCCTTTTTCGTGCTTATGGAGCTTCTCAGACTCCTTGGCCAGTGCCACCATCTTATCTATTATACCAAAAGTGGCTGTCTTAATCTCCGTTTTGATGTTACGGCCCTCATTTAGGGTGGCTTTAGCTTTAGTGGCGAGGGCAGTCATTCTGTCAGACAGCGTTTCCGCATCCCCGGTGGATCTGCGCTTGGGGGGAAAATTTGGGCTGGCCATATTGGCGGACTGTCAGTCGGTCTGTACTTCTAACTGTGGGTCTTGTATAGACTTAAATTGTATAGTGTATACTGTATGTAATTCGTGGAGTGTATACACAAGTACAGAACTTTAAAAAATCACAAAAAGTTAATTTAAACAGTCAAATAAATTTTTCTGTGGGTGTATAGAGCCCAAACAGTAGTCAAAATACAAAGTAAATACAATATTAAAAATAAAATAAAATTCCAAAATTCAAATTCGTCAAATTACATTAATAATTACACTTAAAATAAAGTAAAATTCCAATTAAAATGGGGACAACACAACACACTAATTTATTCGGTCAATTTTGTGTTATACAGAAAAACTTGGTTTTTTATATATTATTTAAATTTGGTATGCTGGCCTGGGTGGCACAAAATGGATGGTTGTCAAAACAATTGCCAATTGTTGCCCCTTATTGGCCAGCAAAGATTTCAAAAATGAGTAAATGATAAAATTGTAAATGTTTTCATCCAAGTTTTCATTAAGGTTGCACCCACTACTACAGGCAACACATTGATTGTGTATGATATTATATACTAACTGACTAAATATAGTAGTAGTTCTACTATTGTGTGTATTTATGATAAATTGAAATAAAGATAAAAATGTGTACCTATGTATTGTGTGTTTGTGTAATATTATTTAAGTTTTTAATATATGTGGTGATTATGTTTTAATATATTAGATAGAGTGTATATATAGTTTGTGTTGTGATAGTATATATATATAATTTGTTATATGACTTAAAGTATTTTAATAGCTGCAATATAATAGTACAGTGTATGTAATAAACAAAATCACAGCTCAGATTGGAATTCTGGTTGTGATTCACATATTAAATAAGTGTGTATATGTTGTGTATAGATATAATAATAAAATGTTGTAGTGTTATATGTAATTTATTTAAGATATTTCAATAATAAATGAAAGTTTATAGCTATTTTGTTGGTTTTAATATATGTGGTGATTATGTTTTAATGTATTAGATAGAGTGTATATATAGTTTGTGTTGTGATAGTATATATATATAATTTGTTATATGACTTAAAGTATTTTAATAGCTGCAATATAATAGTACAGTGTATGTAAATAGATAAAATTACAGCTCAGATTGGAATTCTGATTGTGATTCACATATTAAATAGGTGTGTATATGTTGTGTATAGATTTAGTAAAATGTTGTAGTGTTATATATAATTTATTTAAGATATTTCAATAATATATGAAAGTTTATAGCTATTTTGTTGGTTTTAATATATGTGGTGATTATATTTTAATATATTAAATAGAGTGTATATATAGTTTGTGTTGTGATAGTATATATATATAATGTTATATGATTTGAAGTATTTTAATAGCTGCAATATAATAGTACAGTGTATGTAAATAAATGAAATCACAGCTCAGATTGGAATTCTGATTGTGATTCACATATTAAATAAGTGTGTATATGTTGTGTATAGATTTAGTAAAATGTTGTAGTGTTATATATAATTTATTTAAGATATTTTAATAATATATAAAAGTTTATAGTTGTTTTGTTGATAAATATGTATGTTTGTGTTGTTACCAGCAGGTTCAATTTGGTGTTATAGTTATGTTAGTGACTATTGTAGTGTATTAAATAAGCTAAATATCAATATATGGTTGTTTATGTTTTATTTCAAAGTGAGGAAGAAGTAAAATCTAGTCTTAATAGTATTGTTGACAAAGAGGTTATCCCCTGTGTTATGCCTTAGCAGTATTGTTTATTTAGTTGTGGTGCTATTATTTTATGGCAGGCAAGTAATTCTAGTTAAGATGTATATATGTGTTAAGTGTTATAGTAGATAAAGTGTGTATATATTGTGTGTAGATATAATATAGTGTAATATATAATTTGTTTAAGATATTTTAATAATATATAGAAGTTTATGGTTGTTTTATTGATAAATATGTAGGTCAATGTAGTTGCCAGCAGGTTCAATTGGTATTACAATTATGTTAGTGATGGTGTAGGAGGCCAACACTTGTCGTCATTTATTGTTGTATATTAAATAAATTAGATATTAATATACTGTTGTTTATGTTTTATTTCCCAGCGAGAAATAAGTAAAATCTAGTCTTATTTGTCAGAAAAGAAGTATTGTTTACAATAGGGTTATTCCTTGTCTTATGTCTTAGCAATATTACTTATTTAAGTGTGGTGCTATTATTTTGTGGTAGGCGCGTCTACTGCCTGTGAGAGTGTGGGGTCTCGTATTTCTATTGACGTGTTAATAAGTATGTGTTTGTTTAATTAATTATTGATAAAATTTTGATGGTCTAGATGAGGTGTGTGAATTATAAAATAAAAACAAAACTAAAAACTGTAAAGTAAAAAGTTGGTCTATACAAAAATTTTACCGTCTCGTGGACGCGAACCTAGGCAGTTCCGAAGCCCCGCCCACTTGACCGGCTTCACGCCTTATCCCTTATGGGGTCAGCAGAAAAGTTCTTTTTATGGTACTTTGGGATGTAACGAGAGCAATATGTAGATAATGGTAAGAGATGTAAATTAAAGTGAATTAAAATGGAATTAAATTATAAAAATAATATTAAATTAAATTGAATTGAAATAAAATAAAATTAAATTGAATTGAAATAAGATAAAATTAAATTGAAATAAATTGAAATAAAGATTTGTCGTTGGGCAAACGACTGTTATTCTGAAATTTAATATGTCGTTAAAGCAGTATCTATGAACAGGATAATCAGAAAATGATAAAATTAAATGAAATTTTTGGTTAGTAAAAATAGATAGATAGCAAACTCGAGTTCCACACACTCGCACCACCTTGGTTGCTAAAGATACCTATTAAAGAAAAATAATATGACAAATTTTTAGTCTAATTAAAATCTAAATTCTTAATATTAAGTCACTCCTTATCGTTCACCCTTTCTAAAAATATATATAGTTAATATTGTCACATCTGCCTACCCCCCGTCATTTAGCAAGCGTAATTTTTGCGTTTAAAACTTTTGTCTAATAACGCGCACTGGAATGCGGCGACCCCGTCGCTCGCTTGGTCGCCAGAACGACAAGTTTGCAGTGCGG
>LR990117.1:60000-70000 GCA_905147225.2 Euproctis similis | reverse complement strand
GTGTTTTACTGAAATTGTGTTGCGTGGATATCATATGCGTCAATATCAATATTCGTTAGTAATATGTATTGGCATATTATGAGTGTGTGTGTGATAATGAGTGTGTGTGTTTATGTTTGTTGGTGTAAGTGAAATTTGGATTTAATTGTTGATAAATTTAAATGAATTTCCAATCAATTATGGCCTAATCGTGTGCTGGATATGTGGAGTGTTTGAGTGGGGAGTGGAGAGTAGAGTCTGGTCGACTTGGTGTGTAACTGTTTATGTTGCGTGTGTAAGTGAGTGTAGAGTGTGCGTGTGCGTGATGTATGTCAGTTGTGATGGTTGTCGCAACCACCGTCGGTGGAACGCCCGCGGAGGAACGTCAGCTGTAAGCGACTGACGCCCCTCGCCAAGGCGTCCCACTTTCGGCGGATGGGACACTCATCACTAAATGCGTGGTGAGTTGTGTCTGGACATTTCGCCAAGGTGCAGTTCTTGCATGTCGGTGCCTGGGCCGCCAAGAGTCGGGGACACTCTGCCTTCAAGTGCGGACCACCGCAATAGTTGCAATGGTCCACACTCTCCGTGCAGAGCTTCCGTCCATGACCAAAGCCCAAACACCTAGTGCACTGCACCAAGGGAGATTGGTCCGTCACCTTTACCACCTGCAGGTCGACGTACAGTCTCCCGGCAGAGGTGAGTCGCTGCCAAAGCTTCGGCGCCCCTCGGAGGATTGCGTGGCACTCCGAGGGGTCCCTCGCTCTCCTCCGGTACCGGACCTCGGCTTTGGCCTCACTCTCCGAGAGACCCTCCAGCAGGTGGCTATTCTGACGGGTGATGGCTTGTATAATATCATCGTCTGTGTTATGCGCCTGTAGATGTTTGAGTACGACCAGGGGGTTTTTGTTCGTGGCCCCCACCACTTGCAGGTGTTTGCTGGTCCTTAGCTGCGTCTCTGCTCTATCGAGCTCCGCTTTGGTGGCACAGCTAAGGACGACTCTCCCGTCCTTAATCTTGCGGACTCTCTCGATCTTAAGGCCGTTGTTTTTGGCATCGAGAACTCCTTTCACTCGGTCGATGACTTGCTGGCTTGTCTCAATCGGATCAGTAGGTGTTATTAAAACTGAGTGAAAGGATTGAAATACAGGGGGAGGGGGACGGGTTTCCAGGGGACGCGCAGCGATCTCGGCGTAAGAGGGGGGGACATTGGTAAGAGATTCGGTGATGGCCAGCTCCACAGCCTTCACGGTCTCTTTAGCTATCTGCTTATGGGTGTCTGTCTGCTCAGCAGACAGACGCTCCCATAGCTGCTGTGTGGAGTTCACCGATTCTACTCCCTCCCTGAGCTGTTTAGAGATCGTGTTTATAAGCTCCTCCTGAGCGTTTATCTCTCCCGCGATCTGTCGCACTCTCTCAGTTTGGTCCTCTAGTGATCTGTTAAGTCTGTCTGTCTGTTCCAGTCTCTGATATACTGCGTCCACCAGGGACTGCATGGTCCGCGTGGAGTCTTCCTCCCTGCTGACCTGGTGCTCCTGCAAACTGGAAATGGCCTTTTTGACCACTCCCAGTTCTTGGAGACACTCCATGAATAGGGCCCGAGAAGCCCCTTTTTCGTTCTTATGGAGCTTCTCGGAGTCCTTGACAAGTGCCACCATCTTGTCAATTATTGCAAATGTAGCTGTCTTAATTTCCGTCTTAATATTTCGACCCTCGTTGAGCGTGGCCTTTGCTTCTGTGCGAGGGTGATCATTTTGTCTGACAGCATATCGGAGTCCCCGGTGGATCTGCGTTTTGATGGGAAATTGGGGCTAGCCATATTTCCGGACTGTCAAGTCTGTCTGTACTCGAAAAGGGGTTTGTATAGATAATGTTGTGTAGTGTATACTGTAAGTAAATGGTTGAGTGTATACACTGGTACAGACGTTTAAATCAAAATAAAAATAAATCAAAATAAGTCAGAATAAAACAGTTATTAAAATATGGTCAATTAAAAAATTTTACTGTGGGTGTAAAAGGCCCAACAGTAGTCAATTCACAAAAAATAAATACAATATTAATAATAATTATTAATGATATACAAATTCGGGACAGCACAAACAGATATGTATAAAGTCAATTGTCAATATTTTACAGGGAGGCGGCCCCTAGACCACTGTAATAGGCTACCGGACTCAATGCGAGCAGGATAGGGGGGGAAATATGGTTTTGTAAATTTAATATTTGATTTTGTATGCCGGTCTGAGGTGGCACAAGATGGTGAATTGTAGGACAATTACCAATTGTTACCACCTATCAACCAGCAAAATTTCCGAAAAAATAAATAAAATAGAAAAATTTTGGGGAGGGGGAGTGGGGGGGATAGGGTCCAAAAGGATCCAAAGGATGCTCTAGAGCGTGCCAAGTACCCCAGAGAAAACCGCGTCCCTGCAGGCTTAATACTAAGGGAGCTATGGCCGTTTGAAATTTTCCAAGATGGCCGCCGCTTTTTATTAACCCTCGGATATCTCAGGATCTACAAGCCGCAGAGTAGTCGAGTTTGGACTCCCCTGGTTCGGAATCGTGTGCTTTATGCAAATCTGGTGGAAACTGAGGTCCAAAAATTTTTATCCCCAAACTTGAAAAAGTTAGACGCACTCGATTCCGAAGGGCCCACCCTGCTTACCAGTGGAAACCGCACCGCTCTACGACGAATATCTCCAGAGATATGACCCCTTGAAAATTTTCAAGATGGCCGCCACTCCAACTTTAACCTAGAATATCTCAGGCCCCAGTGGCCGCAGACTGGTCGTGTTTGGTCTCTCCTAAAAGTACTCGTCTTGTCTGTCGGTTTGTGTCAAAATTTAGGCCAAAAGTGTTGACAACCCCAATTTGGAAAATACCCCTGGGATAAGGTAGAATTGTATCCCCTATTATCCCCAGAGAAAACCGCAACGCCCTACGACCAATAACGCCGGAGATATTCACTGCCAAAAATTATGCTGAGAAAACAAAGATGGCCGCCGGTCGCGTGGAATGCGACTATCTCGGCCGCTATTAAAGATAGAATACCCAAGTTTGGGTTCTACTAAAAGGTCTTGAGGTGTATAAAACGATGAAACATACAAAAATAATAATAATAAAATAAATAATGAAAAATTTGAAAAAATTGAATAATTTTAAAACTATTATGCTAAAAATATAAACGACACCTCTAAAAATGTATAAATTAAAGCTCTAACTTATCGTACTAGTAACAGGTTAAAATAATAATAATAAGGATAAGTTATTTTGAAAATTAATTTTTGGCAGTTTTTTTAATAATAATTACAAAAGTATTGACCACAAAAATATAAAACTAGTTTAGGTCCTCTTCTACTAGCGAGCGCGCAACAGATTTCACTATAAAAAGTATATGTCGTCGATCTTAATTTGGAGTTATTAAGTGTCGAAAATTCGGAAGTTTATAATTTTTTGCTCCTCGACTATAACACTTAAAATTTTTTCTTGAAGTGGAAAATTGGTCTACTCACTGAGCACTATGTTCAGGATTTTTTCCGACTTCCAGCAGCCACTCCTTCACCGACCTCGTGGTTTTTGCAAAAAGATGCTAAGGCCCCTCCTACTTCAGGGCCTTGTCCTTTCGCGACGTGCGATGTGTCTGGAGGTGGGGGCAAACAAGCCCCACACGACGGCGATTTTTTCGATCCGAACGCACTTCACCACAAAAAGTTACGAGCGAAAAACTGAAGTTTTTATGTACAAGTAACCTCAAAAAGCGAGGTTTTTCGGTAATTGTACTTCAGGGATAACACTTTTTGAAGCACTGAAGTTAACACTATATGCGCCTCGGTTAGGCGCAACTTTTGGTGTATCGCACTTGCTTGTAACACTCGTATTTCCGCACTTATGAATTTTTGAGTGACGGAGCGACGTGGAAACGTGGTGTTTCGGGTGGCTGTCGGGCCAATACTGGTTAGGTTAGGTTAGGTTAGGTTAGGTTAGGTTAGGTTAGGTTAGGTTAGGTTAGGTTAGGTTAGGTTAGGTTAGGTTAGGTTAGGGTTGGGTTAGGTTAGGTTAGGTTAGGTAGGTTAGGTTAGGTTAGGTTAGGTTAGGTTAGGTTTAGGTTAGGTTAGGTAGGTTAGGTTAGGTTAGGTTAGGTTAGGTTAGGTTAGGTTAGGTTAGGTTAGGTTAGGTTAGGTTAGGTTTAGGTTAGGTTAGGTTAGGTTAGGTTAGGTTAGGTTAGGTTAGGTTAGGTTAGGTTAGGTTAGGTTAGGTTAGGTTAGGTTAGGGTAGGTTAGGTTAGGTTAGGTTAGGTTAGGGTTAGGTTAGGTTAGGTTTTTTTTTTTTTTTTTTTATATTTCCGCCTTGTACCCTACCGGGCCGCGGGAACTACGTGAGTATGACCTCCGCGGCCCGGCGAGGGGGGGCCCCTTTGCGTCGGGGCCCGACGTGGAACGACCCACTCCCGTGGAGTGGGGAGGGGTCGTCCGCCGTTTCCACGGCGCGACGCGTCTTACGACGCGTCGCGCGTGGGGTTATGTCCCGGCCAGGGCCGCCATCAGACTCGACGGCGGCCCCGGGCCGGGGCCCGGCGGGGCGGGAGCGTGCCACCAGCACGCTCGCGCTCCCGCAGGGCTTCACGTTTGGCCGCCATCACCTCGCTAGCGAACGAGGCGACGGCGGCCCAACACTGGTCGCTGCCGGCCATGGCAGCGACGACGGCCGGCAGCGACAAATCCGTCCCGATTGCGCCAACGAGTCGGGCGCGTTGGGCGCCCCAGCCCGTGCACACGGCCAGAGTGTGTTCGGCCGTGTCCACGGCGCCGGACGCGCAGTGGTGGCACGCGGGCTCCGCGAGGATGCCCACCAGTTCCCACAGGTACTTGCCGAAACAGCCGTGACCTGTGAGAAGCTGAGTGAGCCAATACGCGGGAGCCCGGTGCCTCGCCTCGACCCATTGGCGCAATACGGGTCGGACAGCCTCGGCGAGCCGTCTGCTCGCCGAGGGGTCCTCCAGCCTTTGAGCCCATCGCTGGAAGAGATCCTCGCGACATTCGCTCCTCCAGCGAGCGATCTCCTCCGCGAGGGGCTCCGACGATGTCTGCCGCATCAGGGGCCCCTTCTTCGGTACACCTCCGCCAGGACCCCGGCCTCGAGGTCCCAGGGGAGGCTCCCGGCAATTAGGCACGCCGCCTCGTATGAGACGGTGTGGTACGCCCTGGAGGCCCTCTGTGCCATGACCCGCTGCGGACGACGCAGCAGGGCCACGTTCCCGGCACTGAGGGCCCCCCGCCGCCCATATTGGCGCTCCATAGAGCGCCATGGAGGCGAACCACACCGTCGTAAAGGCGGCGGCCGACACACCCCCGCCCCCCCACAGTTGGGGGAGTAGGCGTGCGAGCATTCCCGCGCACGACACCAGCTTGGGCGCCAGCGCGCGGAAATGCCCGCTGAACCCCCACCGACCGTCGAGGACGAGACCGAGATATTTCATGGTCCCCCCGACGGCGATGCGGGCTCCGCCCACCGTTATGAAGTACCCCGGGGGGGGGCTTCGTCCGAGGCCCATGGAAGAAGAGGGCCTCGGACTTCTCAAGGGCCACCCGCAGCCCGAGGGCCCTGATGCGGCCGACGACATGGGCCGTGCCCGCCGTGGCGAGCACGCCCGCGTCCCTGAATGATTTGCCCCCGCGCGGTCACCAGGGTGTCGTCGGCGTAACATATTACGCCGACTCCCCGAAGGTTGGCGCCGCGCAGGGCCCAATCGAATCCGATGTTCCACAGGAGTGGGCCTAGAACCGACCCCTGTGGAACACCGCACCCCATCGCCCTGCGGACCACTCGCCCCGGGACCGGGTATGTGATGGCCCGGTCGGCGAAGTAGTCCGCAAGGACGCGCCTGAGGTACCACGGGACGTTGTGGTACCTCAGGGCCTCCGCGATTGTCTCCCAGGGGATGGTGTTGAAGGCGTTGGCGATGTCGAGCGACACCGCCAACAACACCTCCCCCCGGGAGACAGCGCTCTCGACGCTGTCCCGCAGCCGAGAGATGGCGTCCAGCGTGGACCTCCCGCGGCGAAAGCCGTACTGTCCGTCGCTGAGATTGGGGCCCACCGCCTCCAGGTGCCCGACGAGGCGCGCAGCGAGCACGCGCTCGAAGAGCTTGCACGCCTCATCGAGCAGAACGATGGGGCGGTAGGCCGTTAGGTTAGGTTAGGTTAGGTTAGGTTAGGTTAGGTTAGGTTAGGTTTAGGTTAGGTTAGGTTAGGTTAGGTTAGGTTAGGTTAGGTTAGGTTAGGTTAGGTTAGGTTAGGTTAGGTTAGGTTAGGTTTAGGTTAGGTTAGGTTAGGTTAGGTTAGGTTAGGTTAGGTTAGGTTAGGTTAGGTTAGGTTAGGTTAGGTTAGGTTAGGTTAGGTTAGGTTAGGTTAGGTTAGGTTAGGTTAGGTTAGGTTAGGTTTTTTTTTTTTTTTTTTTTTTTTTTTTTTTTTTTTTTTTTTTTTTATAGTCCGGGCGCATATGGCCCGGCCCGCGACTTTTCCCCTAACTGAATCAGGGACCTTATTTTGGGTGAATGAGTTTTTCAGCGTAGAGTTTTTTATTTTTGAATAGCATACATTTCTTATTATATGTTAAGATCTTACAAGTTATAATTGTTCTTTATTCTTACTGATATCATTGGCATTCCTTCTCTTATTTTCTATGCCTTACAAATAGTTGTAGTTTCAATGATTAACAGTATTACAATAGTGTCTTATTTCTATATTTTGGTGGATATCTTCCACTTCTCTTATGTTATCTTATATGCTATTTTACATAATTTTTTGTACTGTCTGGAGAACAATAAGTCAGATTTTGTCGAATTTTTATTGCATTGTTATCCATTTGGATGTTAACAAAGGGAATACTTCCCATATAAGTATCTGCGCTGTACAGTATATGTAGTACATTGATTAAGTACTGTAAGGGTGCTTCAGTCTTTTTAACATAATGAACTGGACATTTGAGTTTGATGAATTCAACCCTCTGGGAGATCTACAGGTCATCATTGATGTTGTTGTTTTGGATGTTGTGTGTTTAGTGCATGTGTGTACGTGGTGGTGATTCATTGGTTCAGAGTTGTGTCGATATTATGCAATAACATATTTTAATAAAATATGAATTGTCATGTTGGATGTGCGTGTTGTGTTGTGTATATTGTGAGTGTGTATGTAATTTATACCAATTGTTGACAAATTTATATAAAAAAATTTCCATACAATTGTTTCCTAGACTATGCGAGTTGTGCAGTGTTTGAGTGAGGAGTGGAGAGTGGAGTCTGGTCGACCTTGTGTGTAACTGTAAATGTTGTTTGTGTTAGTGAGTGTGAAGTGTGTGTGTGTGTGTTGTCTGTCAGTAGCGATGGTTGTCGCAACCGCCGTCAGTGAGGCGCCCGCGGAGAAGCGTCAGCTGTAGGCAACTGACGCCCTCGCCAAGGCATCCCACTTTTTGCGGATGGGACACTCATCGCTAAATGCGTGGTGTGTTGTGTCTGTGTGTTTCGCCATGGTGCAGTTTTTGCACGTCGGTGCCCGGGCTGCCGAAAGACTGGGGCACCCTGCCTTCAAGTGCGGACCTCCGCAGTAGTTGCAGAGGTCCACACTCTCCGTGCAGAGCTTCCTGCCATGACCGAAGCCCAAGCACCTAGTACACTGCACCAGGGGAGATTGGTCCGCCACTTTAACCACCTGCAGGTCGACATAAAGTCTCCCGGCAGAAGTGAGTCGCTGCCAAAGCTTTGGCGCCACTCGGAGGATTGCGTGGCACTCCGAAGAGTCCCTCGCTCTCCTCCGGTACCGGACCTCAGCCTTGGCCTCACTCTCCGAAAGACCCTCCAGCAGATGGCCGTTCTGGCGGGTGATGGCTTGTAAGATATCTTCGTCAGTGTTATGTGCTTGTATGTATTTCAGTACGACCAGGGGGTTTTTGTTCGTGGCCCCCACCACTTTTAAGTGTTCTGATTTCCTTAGCTGCTCCTCTGCTCTTTCGAGCTCGACCCTCGTGGCGCAGCTAAGGACCACTCTTCCGTCCTTGACCTTCCGGACTCTCTCGACTTTTATGCCGTTTCGTTTGGCGTCGAGTACTCCTTTTATTCGCTCGATGACCTGAGCACTTGTCTCCATTGGGTCTGTAGGTGTGATTAAGACCGAGTGGAAGGATTGATATGCTGGGGGAGGGGGTTTTGTCTCAGATGGTCGGGCAACGATCTCAGCATAAGAGGGGGGGGTACTAGCGATTGAGTCGGTGATAGCCTGCTCCACTTTCTCTAGTGTTTCTTTCGCTATCAGCTTATGGGTGTCTACCTGTTCAACAGACAGACGCTCCCATAGCTGATGCGTGGAGTTCACCGAAGCTACCCCTTCCCTGAGTTGTTCAGTGATCGTATTGATCAGCTCCTCCTGAATGTTAATCTCCCTTGCGATGGACTTTACCTGCTCGGTCTGATTCTCAAGTGTCCTGTTCAGTCTGTCAGTCTGTTCCAAGCGTTGATATACCGCATCCACCAGGGATTGCATGGTCCGCATGGAGTCCTCCTCCCTGCTGGCCTGACTCTCCTGCAAATTGGTTATGGCCTTCTTGACCACACCCAATTCTTGGAGGCATTCCATAAAAAGGGTCCGAGAAGCCCCTTTTTCGTGCTTATGGAGCTTCTCAGACTCCTTGGCCAGTGCCACCATCTTGTCGATGATACCGAATGTGGCTGTTTTAATTTCGGTTTTAATGTTTCTTCCCTCATTGAGGGTGGCCTTAGCTTTATGAGCAAGAGCGGCCATCTTATCGGATAGGACTTCTGCATCCCCGGTGGATCTGCGTTTGGCGGGGAAGTTTGGGCTGGCCATATTGGCGGACTGTCAGTCTGTCTGTACTGATTATAGTAGGGCTTGTATAATATATATATGTATGGTGTATACTGTCAGTAATACGTTAAGTGTATACACAAGTACAGAAGTTAAAACAAATAAATCAGGTCAATAATTACAATAGAGTCAGATAAAATTCACTGTGGGTGTAAAGAGCCCAACAGTGGTCAAAATACAAAATAAATACAATATTAAAAATATAAAGTAAAATTCCAAAATTCAATTCAATTTAAATTCGGACGTCACAACACACTTTTACAGGGAGGCGGCCCCCGAAGCACTGTAACAGGCAACCGGACTCAATACGAGCAGAAAAGGTGAGGAAATATGGTTTTGTAAATTTAATATAAAATTTTGTATGCCGGTCTGAGGTGGCACAAGATGGTGAATTGTAAAGACAATTACCAATTGTTGCCCCCTATCAACCGGCAAAAGTCCGAAAAAATAAATTGAATAATAAAAATTTTGGGAGGGGGAAGGGGGGGGGATAGGGTCCAAAAGGATCCCAAAGGATGCTCTGGAGCGTGCCAAGTACCCCAGAGAAAACCGCGTCCCTGTAGCCTTAATACTAAGGGAGCTATGGCCGTTTGAAATTTTCCAAGATGGCCGCCGCTTTTATTAGCCCTCGGATATCTCAGGATCTACAAGCCGCAGAGTAGTCGAGTTTGGACTCCCCTGGTTCGGAATCGTGTGCTTTATGCAAATCTGGTGGAAACTAAGGTCCAAAATTTTTTACCCCCAAACTTGAAAAAACTAGGCGCACTCGATTCCGAAGGGCCCACCCTGCTTACCAGTGGAAACCGCACCGCTCTACGACGAATATCTCCAGAGATATGACCCCTTGAAAATTTTCAAGATGGCCGCCACTCCAACTTTAACCTAGAATATCTCAGGCCCCAGTGGTCGCAGACTGGTCGTGTTTGGTCTCTCCTAAAAGTACTCGGTCTTGTCAGTCCGTCTGTGTCAAAATTTAGGCCAAAAATCTTGACAACCCCAATTTGGAAAAAACCCCTGGGATAAGGTAGAATTGTATCCCCTATTATCCCCAGAGAAAACCGCAACGCCCTACGACCAATAACACCGGAGATATTCACTGCCAAAAATTATGTTGAAAATTCAAAGATGGCCGCCGGTCGCGTGAA
>LR990117.1:40000-50000 GCA_905147225.2 Euproctis similis | reverse complement strand
AGCATAGATATGATATGTAAAGTTGATAGTACATATTCAACTTAAGAGTATTAGTTTTATTTATTTTATGCTTAATAGTATGTGTATGTTATTTATTTATAGTGTATTAATATAATATATGCAAATTGTTATGATAAATAGATGTGCTTCATATAGTAGATTTGTATAGATTAAGATATGATATTTTTGTTTAACAGCATAAATTTGAATATTTGAATTCTATAAGTTTGTGTAAAAATATAGTATGAATATTATAGTATGAATGTTATAGAATTATGATATAATATGTGTAGAAGTATTGTACTGAATACTGCTAACTAAGAGTGTTTGTGTAAAAATATAATATGTATACCTGTAGTTATAATATAGTAATATAATGTGTGTAGTTTGTTGATGTATGTAAGTATGTACTAACTATTATAAAATAATATAGTATATTCAGGTGTTGAAATACTAGTTATGTTTTACTTGTATTATGGTCAAGAGTTTAGGTTTTATTTATTTATTTTCTCACCAATTTAATTCTGTTTTTATATATATAATTTGTAATGTAATAATATAATGTATTTGGTTTGATAAGTATGTTGATAAAGTATGTGTTGTATTGTTTATGGTATAATGATTTGTTAGATTTGGGTTGTTGAGTAAATATGTATTGGACAGTTTATAACACAAGTTATGTAGAATGTCAATAGTTTGTTAAAGTAGGTTTAATTGGTTATGTATTTAAATTTGTAACACCAGTATTTCTTACATTTACTTGTCAATTGATACTAAATTTCAAGTGTTGGTGTATAGGGCCAGATCACTTATTTGTTAAATTTGTACAGTATCGGTGTAAAAAGCCGTGTCGTGTATATTTTTATTTCTTATAAAATTTGTCAATAAGAGATAGTCAATATCTTTGTTAAATTTGTAAATATCTGTCAATTATTTTACTGTTGTGATTTTCGTTACAGGTGCTGGTTCTAGAGTAACAAGCAACCACTGCGGCAGTAACAACACTAGGCAGTGAGATATGGCTGCTGAACCACAATTATACTTTACCACAAGTGGTGTCTGTGAATCCTATAGCATGTAACACATTTAACCTGTATAGTTTCACACAAGTGTATCTTCAAAAGAAATGAAGGTTAGCAGACCCAATAGGGGCCTGTCAGAACAGTATAATATTATAACAATGTACAGTCTTAATATTATTCAGAATACAGCAGATGAAATATTTATGATAACAATATGTTTTATTTTCATCAATTATAACCTATAACAATAACAATAACAAGTTATCAGCTCTACTGTAAATAGTCACACTTTGGTCAACTTATGTTATCTAAGTCAGCTACAATAATTGTGTTGACCATTAAATTATTATTTCACCCCAATAGGGGTTGTTAATATGTCTAGTATTTAATCTAGATTGCATTTGCCTTCACACATTACTGTTAAAGGTCTCTGTGTAGGTTGCTATTATTGTTTGGCAGGCGCCCTGGTGTCCGACAAATGTATGAAAATTTCAAGTTATTTAACTCTAATTTCAGTCAATTATGAAAAGGCGATATAAAAAACGGGTTTATTTTGGACTGCCAAGGCTGTTCTGCAATTTATTTAATGGTATGGAGTAGTGTAAATAAATTAGTGTATTAGTGCACTGCTAGACACAGGTCTTTTCTAAAATATTTAAATAAAAATAAAATTTTGAATTTATATCTAGATCTACCAAGGATTTTACCAAAACTTCTTTCTAATAATCTGCATATGCTACAAAAAGTATCTCGTAATAATAAAGGTTTAATTCACCCCAGCAAGGGCTTATCACTCTGATTTTGTATTTAGTGGTTGCAGGTCAGAGCCTACAGTTTTAGTACACAGACACCTACAGGCATGCGCAAGCTGCTCTGCTATTTGTACAGGCGTTGCTAATTTTCCAAATGTTCGCGGAATAAAAGTTATTATATTTCTAAATTTTGATATTGTTTTCAGACAAAAATGTCAGAAACATGTGTGTTTGTGCAACTAACTGTTATTTACCGAGCAGCTCGGCAGTTGGTTCGCTCCAACCTACCGAGCTCAGAAACTGAAAAATTTATAAACAAAAAATTAAATTTAAAATTTTGGGAGATTCTTGCGAATCTTTCCAGCCAGATTTTACCAAAAATAAGCTAAGGCTATTTATAATATAATTAAAAACTAAAAATAAGTTGATTAAAATAAGTTGATTAATTAAGCTCAGCAACAACAGGTCAGGGCCTACAGCTTTTGTACACAATTATCCACAAACAGGTGCAAATTGCTCTGCGGTGTCTACAGGCGTTACAAAATTGGCAAATGTATGAAAATTAAAAGTTACTGTTTTTCTAAATTCGCTAATTAATTTCTCTCAAAAATGACAAAAATATGTGAGTTTATGCTATTTACTAATATATATTCAGCAGCTCGGCTGTCGGCTTCTTAAAACATGCCGAACTCAAAAACTGAATAAACCTCTGAATAAAAATTTAAATTTAAAATTTTTGGGAGATTCTTTCGAATTTCTCCAGCCAGATTTTTCCAAAAATATGCTATGATTATGTTGAATATAATTAAAAGCAAAAAATAAAAGGAAAGAAAATTTTTAAAATTTTTGCCAGTTGGTGGACGCGAACCTCGGTCTCTCCGAGGACCCGCCCACTTTTATGCTTCACGCCTAGTCCCGTACGGGGTAGACAGAAGATTTATTTATGAGAATGCTTGAGAGGTAGCGTATCTTAATGCGATTTCTCCAGCGATGATAGGCAGAGAAATAATAAATCTAATCTAGATGTCAAACTGAAGAGATTTTTTAGCAACAAGTGAAATAAAATTAAATGGAATTTAAATTGTAATTGAGTTGTGAAGTTAAAATTTTTTATGTTGATTATTCGAGTTCTCCTTGAATGGTTGAGCGCTATAGCACGCTGTCCCAAACAGGGTAGGCAGTGAGATATGCCAGCAGTACATCAAAGTAATAATACATAAATACCTAGACCACTTAAAATAGCTTATTATTATTATCCCTAACTTGACGCCCCAACCCAACTTTACGCCCGGTCTCTACGGGGTTGGGCAGGAAGGTGTAAAAATTTTCCTCTTAGAATCTAAAATAATTAATACTACGTCACACTTTGTCCTTTACCCTATTCAAATATATATATATGTCAGAAAGTTCCACCTGCCTACCTTCCTTAGTTTAGCAAGCGTAATTTTACGCTTTAAAACTTTGGTCTTAAAAGGTGCAATGGAATGCGGTGACCGCGCCGCTCGCCGCTCGACCAAACGACAACTTTAACGCGAGTTCACCGCCGAGTTTGAGTTTTGGAAAAACTCGTGCAGGCCTTTTCACTTAACACTTTTTGGGTGGAAAATTATCAATTTAGGCAGCTGAATGATTGCACTATCTAGTCTATATAAAAATTTTGTTAAAAAGTTGTATACAACCACTTTATACTTAAGACAAAAGTTTTCCTATTATGATTTCGACCGCAAATAAAGAGGAAAATGGGTCCAAAACGAAAACTATAGGTAGAAAAGTCACGGAAAACTTAGTAAAGGTAGACGAAGTGTTCAGCTGTCTACCAAGATGTCTTTTGGGGTGGTCCAACCCCTTATACACTATGAAAAACACTAATTAATATTTAAATAAAATGTCACTGTCATAAAAATTCTATTTTCTATTGTACTAAATATTATTTTTGAATGGGTTGCACTTGTCCAAAAATTCTGAAAGTTACACACAATGTACTCACGTATATGCACTATCGAAATCACTGATAACGCTCGGGGGTCGTCGATCTATTTTTGGAGATTTTTGGCCCCGAAAATCGTCAACAGTTTTTCTCGAATATCTCCTCTGCCGTACCTCCAAAATAGACAATCAAGGTGTCTAGTGAAAGCCCAGAGTGGCCTTCATCCAGCTGCACCGGTCTCAATGGTCCCAGGAGACCAGAACCGGAGCTCCGAATTTGCACCAGTTTCGGTTTTTGGTGGATAGCTCGTAGAGTATCCGCCCAAAAAATCCGAGATTCGGCACATGGGTGCTCCTCCGGCTTCTGCAGGGGCCCACAGTCTTCAAAACACGATGGTCCACTGAAAATTAGAAGTTAAGGCCACTTTAATATTTTTCACACTATGTTGATGATTGTTTACGTGTGGAAAACTCGGTTTTTATTTAATTTTGGCGAAACTATTAGAGATATTTTGAAAATTCTTTCACTATTTTATGAAGTAAATTAGCGCGCAACTTTTGACACTAAATTTAGGTTTTTATGTGAAACTTTGGTGCAACTTTGATTTTTGCAGCGTGGAGCGTTTAAAAATCGTGACACTCGCGTCCAACGCCAAAGTGTGACTGGTTAGGTTAGGTTAGGTTAGGTTAGGTTAGGTTAGGTTAGGTTAGGTTAGGTTAGGTTAGGTTAGGTTAGGTTAGGTTAGGTTAGGTTAGGTTAGGTTAGGTTAGGTTAGGTTAGGTTAGGTTAGGTTAGGTTAGGTTAGGTTAGGTTAGGTTAGGTTAGGTTAGGTTAGGTTAGGTTAGGTTAGGTTAGGTTAGGTTAGGTTAGGTTAGGTTAGGTTAGGTTAGGTTAGGTTAGGTTAGGTTAGGTTAGGTTAGGTTAGGTTAGGTTAGGTTAGGTTAGGTTAGGTTAGGTTAGGTTTTTTTTTTTTTTTTTTTTTTTTTTTTTTTTGTCCGGGCGCTATGGCCCGGCCCGCGACTTTTCCTCCGCCATAAGCGGAGACCTTGTTTATGGGGGCAATTAAACACATTTTTGTTTTATTACTGAGTAACAGGGCACTTTGACATCCATATACAATTAGCTTATAAGTTTAACATTGGTATTTCTGTCTTTCTTAATGCTAGTACACTTTTATTTTATTTTTATTTTACAATGTTGAGTTACGTTACATTACATTATTTACCTAAAACATTATTCTACTTACTTATAATTAGTTTTGTTTACACATGTTATTGTTTTGCTTGCAATAGTTTTGGTTATTGCAATGAGACATTAGGCGATTTTTGGTTGTCGTTGCTTTAACAGTTTGACATTATTTATTACAAAATATTTATATCTACTTATTTTTAACAACATTTATATCTACTTATCTTAATAACAGTTATTTTGTTTGATGTTCTATAGCTTAAATTCTATATAATTGTCTTAGCCTTAAGTACGGTGATCCTAGTGGTAATACTACAGACGGTTTGCCTTTATTTTTTATTTGTTGGTTTTGTCTACGACTCTGCTGTTAGTTTTGATATTTAGTTAGATCCTATGTTGTGCGTAGTGCTTGTAGTTTATGTTTATATTTAATCCTGCCTTATATTCGTATGTTGTGTTAGTGTTGATATGTTGTGTATATATATTAAATAATATATGTTTCAACATAATTTCATAGTTTCGTTTATGTTTCTCCTTTATGTTTATTGGATTGGTTTATTATTAAATTGTTGCCATTTACATTAAATAGCATCCAATTTTAGTGAGCGACTCGCCTGTTATTGGGATGCTAACCATAAGCAACGGCAGACCTTGCCAGTGCGTCCCATTTTTTGCGAACTGGGCAGTCGTCGCTATACGCCGTGTGGTTACTTATTACCAATTTCGCCTTAGCGCAGTTTTTACACGAGGGTTCCCGGCCCTCGAGCAGCTGCGTGCACTCAGACTTTAGATGCGGACCTCCACAATAATTGCAGAGGTCCACATCTTCGGTACAAAGCTTCCGCCCGTGCCCGAAACCGAGACACCTCGTGCACTGCACCAGAGGCGACTGGTCCTGCACTTTGATGGACTGGAGGTCTATGTAGACCCTGCCCGCGGACGTAAGCCGTTGCCAGAGCTTCGGCGAGACCCGGAGAACAGCATGGCACTCCATGGGGTTCCTCGCCCTCCTCCGGTATCTTACCTCCACTTTGGCCTCGTCCGCCGACAGCGCCTCCATCAGGTCCTCGTTTTGTCGTAGTAAGGCGGTCTCGATATCTGCGTCCGTATTATGGGCTAGAAGATTCTTCAGCACGACGAGGGGGCGCTTATTGGTGGCATGTTCCACCTTGAGCTGTTTTTCAGCCTCTAACAAGGCTCCAACTTTTTGGAGTTCCTCCCTGCTAGCGCAGCTTAACACCACCCTGCCGTCCCTGATCTTCCGTACCCTCTCTACCCGCACACCGCTGTGCTTCGCATTTACCGTATTTTTTATTTGGTCAATTGTTTGTGCACTAGTGTTTTGTGAGTCAGTTGGGGTAACTATCAGCGAGTGCAGCTGCTGTGTTGGTGGCTTAGCGGGCGACTGGACTAGGACTTGGGCATATGTCGGGGCGCTTTCACACCTCGCCCCCATTGTCCTCTCAATCTCGGCCAGTTTGTCGCCACAGAGCTTGCTGCACTCCCGCACCTCTTGGAGCATGCTGACAGTTGTCTCCTCGACTCTGGCCAATTGATCGTCAAGCTCCTGTTTATATCGATCTTGGTTGCTCTTGACTTCTTCCACCAACTCCTTGTCTTCATTTAAAATTTTGGCAAATTCTTCTATTGTTTTTCCGACTTGATTTGTGATTTTAAGGTTTGAATTTATCATGGCGTCATACCTTTCCATGATTATTGGGGAAAGTAGAGGCGACCCTTTTTCGTGCTTATGGACTGCCTCCATTTCTTTGACAAGAGCAACCATTTTATCGATAGTGTTATAGACCGCTAGTTTTATCTCAGACTTGAGGTTTCTGGCCTCACCTAGGGAGCTTTTGGCCGCTTTGCCCAATGCTGCTGCCTTCTCAGACCAGCTAGCCTTTACCGCACCTCCGCTGGAGGTACGACCCGTGGAGGGTTTGGTCGCGGGACTGCTCATATTGTAAATTGTTTAGTCAAATTGTGCCTATCAATATCAACAAAGTGGTTCTATGTAATAATGTGTGCTAAATAAATATCTATAGTTTGTTAGAGTAATATAATGTGTGTATTTTATTGATTAGATTATAATTATTTCACTAAATTTTTAACACACACTGGTGTGTATATAGCAATGTAAAATAGAGTGTGTTTGCTTAGCATGTATACTAAATAAAGTGTTTCTATGGTTTTATTGTACTTATAAATATATGTATTTTGTTATATAATGATATACTATATTTGTTTATATATATATTATTTTATGTATATTTTATATATATATTATTCAGTTTATTATACTATATTATTTAGTTCATATATATATGTTATTTTATTATATATTATTATTTGGGTCCAAGATTTTATGCTTCACTACACTTTCCGGCACACCCTGTATATTATTTGGGTCCAAGATAATATTATGTTTCACTACACTTTCCAGCACACCCAGTATATAGGTTGTAGTATAGTAAAATGTGGATTATATAATAAATAACTATGATTTGCAGTTTACTGGTATAGTGAGTATAAGTTGTTTATATTGTTACAATAGATACAATAATATAGTATATTGTAGTCTTTAATATTTGATAATATATTATTAATATGTTGTATATAGATTGATATATTTTGTATATATAAATATTTAGTAGTATGCAATGTATGATACAAATTAAACTTAAGATCTGGATTTTCTATGTTTGTATACTAGGTTGGTTTATAGTTTGTGATACAATGATACAATATATATTAATTGTTTTTTAAATAAATAAATATGAATAATGTAGTATATGTTTTACTTTTGTGATATATATTAATTGTCAGTATTGTTGTCAACAGGCACAGAGTGGTATTGTAATTATGTAAGTGTTGGTGTAAAAGGCCAAGCACTTGTCAATAATATTGCAATTTAATAAGCTATTGAGCTTTATTTAACTTACTGAAATTAATTCGCCCAATAGGGCCTAGTCTAAGTATAATATTATGCCCAATAGGGGCTAGTCTTATAATATATGATATCCTAGTATCCTAATGATGGTCAAAGGCAACAAATAGGTAATTATTTTACCTGTATGTATGATATAGATTGCAGCCAGTATTGCCTATATTCACTAATATGTTATTGGGTTAGTCTCAACAACAACAGAACACAATAGAACAGCAGTTGAATAACCACTGCAGTCCCTTTCAATCCCAGTGAAAGTTAAGATGTCCTTGTTTGTATCAAATGGATAACCATCAATAGTCTAAAATTTCTTTGTTAGCATTCCACCATGAAATATAATTTTTGTAAAGAGTGTGGAATGCATCAAGTAAATATGCCCAATAGGGCTTGTCTTATATATAGAGTTGTAGTACCAACAGACTACAGTCTTACAGCTAATCAGGTAAAGTTTATGTAATCCTATGATTTGTTTACATTGATATAACCTCTAATATAGTATAAGTCACATTTACACTATAGTCAGATATAGATTGTTACACTATAGTCAATTGTATGTAACTTATATTAAATGCTAACAATAGTAATTATTCGCACCCTTAGGCTGATCTAAGAGGGTGGTTTAATAGGATTTTAGGGCCGCTGAGCTTAATAGCAACAGGTCAGCACCTACAGCCCACGCATACAACTATTCACAGCGGGTGGTAATTGCTCTGCGGTGTCTGCAGGCGTTACAAAATTTATAGATGTATGAAGATTAAAGCTTTGTCCAGTACCTAATTAGGTCAAATCAGTGTGCCTAGTTCACCCCGATAGGAGCCCATCAGTTACCTTCTAAAAACCTTCAACTGCAACTTTGTTTTATGTAATAAGTTAGGGCCTTCAGCTTTAGTTCATAATCTATTTGGCAGCAGTGATGTAATTGCTATGTAGTTTGTGCAGGCGCTAAAGAATTTACAAATGTATGGAGATTAAAAGTTGCTGTTTCTTAAAATTTGGGTGTTATTTCCAAGAAAAAATGTCGAAAAAGTGTGTGTTTAGGTTATATACTGTTAAATTTCAAATATTTCCACTTATGGTGGGATCTACGGTACCGAACTAAGAACATAGAAAAACTTCAAATACAAAATTTAAAAATTAATTTTTGAGAGATTCCTTCGAATATTTCCATCCAGATTTTTACAGGAATTTATTAGAATTATATACGACAATAATCAAAAGACAAAAACAAAAAAGTTAAAATTTTTGTAATTTCCCTGTTTTGGTGGACGCGAACCTCGGACGCTCCAAGGACCCGCCCACTTTTGCACTTCACGCCTAGTCCCGTACGGGGCAGGCAGAATGTTTATTTGTAGAAACGTTCGAAGGATAAGGTATTTAAATGCGCTTTCTCCGACCAGGATAGGCAGTGAGATAAGCCAACTGTATGTTAAGGTAATAAAATAAATAACAAAAATAAATATCTAGACTACTTAAAATAGCTTATAGTATAGCCCTAACTTTAGGCCCGGTCTCTACGGGGTTATGCAGGAAGGTATATAAAAATGTTCTTAAAATCTAAAATAATTTATACTACGTCACACTTTGTCCTTTACCCTATTCAAATATATATATAAGTCAAAAACTTCCACCTGCCTACCTCCCCTAGTTTAACAAGCGTAATTTTTCACTTTAAAACTTTTGTCTTATAACGTGCATCGGAATGCGGTGACCTCGCCGCTCGCCGCTCGAGCCAGACGACAACTTTATCGCGAGTTCACGGCCGAGTTCGAGTTTTGGAAAAACTCGTGCAGATGCTTTCAGTTTTCACTTTATGTGTGGAAAATTATTAATTTAAGCAGCTGATTAAATGCACTATCTAGTCTATGTAGAATTTTTTGTATAAAGTAATATGCGTCCACTTTATGCGCGAGACAAAAAATTTCCACTTGTGCTTTCGACCGCAAATAAAAAGGAAAACTGGTCCAAAAAGAAAACTATTTGTAGAAAAGTTTTGAGAAGCTTTGTAGGGGTAGACGGGGTGTCGAACTATCTATTGAGATGTCTTTAGGGGTGGTCCGACCACTTATACACTATGAATAGCACTTATTGAAATTTTAATAAAATGTCACTGTCATAAAAGTTCTATTTTCTAATGTACTAAATATTGTTTTTAATTAGGTTTCAC
>LR990117.1:32500-37500 GCA_905147225.2 Euproctis similis | reverse complement strand
TATGACAATTACATTTTTCTTTTATTACAGTTTCCATTTTTTGTTTCACATTCTCTTTGTTATTTTGTGTTTACATTTCTTATCTTATATCTATGTTTTGTACATTAGTCATTTGTCATTTTTATTTCTTACTCTTATGTATTATTACATCTTTATTTAGCATAATTCAGATAAACAGTAGGTCATATTATTATAGGTCAACTTTATTTACACTGTTATCTGTTTTAGTAAATATGACAGTTTTGTGTGCTATCTGCACTCCTTTGCCTCAGATGTTTATTGTCTTGTCAACTAGACACATACATTGGACTGTGAGGGTTTAATCCTCTAGGAGACGCATCTACAGGTCATTTGTGAAAGTTTCTTTGAGTGTTGGTGTGTTGTGTGTCGTTGCTTATGCAATATCATATTTATAAAATATGTATTGGCATGTTTTGTGTGTGTTTGTGTTATGTGTATGTTCATGTTGTGTTGTGTAATATGTAATTGTTTGTAGAATTTTGAGATAATTAGATACAAATTATAATAAATTTTCAGCTAATTATGTCCGAATAGTGCAAGTTGTGCAGTGTTTGAGTGAGAGAGAGTCGAGAGTGGAGTCTGGTCGACTTCGTGTGTTACTGTTAATGTTAGGTGTGTTAGTGAGTGTAGAGTGTGCGTGTGCGTGTTGTCTGTCGGTAGCGATGGTTGTCACAACCGCCGTCAGTGAGGCGCCCGCGGAGAAACGTCAGCTGTAAGCAACTGACGCCCTCGCCAAGGCATCCCACTTTTTGCGGATGGGACACTCATCGCTAAAAGCGTGGTGTGTTGTGTCTGTGTATTTCGCCCTGGTGCAGTTTTTGCACGTCGGTGCCTGGGCCGCCAAAAGACTGGGACACCCTGCCTTCAAGTGCGGACCTCCGCAGTAATTGCAGAGGTCCACACTCTCCGTGCAGAGCCTCCTGCCATGACCGAAACCCAAGCACCTAGTACACTGCACCAGGGGAGATTGGTCCGCCACTTTAACCACCTGCAGGTCGACATAAAGTCTCCCGGCAGAAGTGAGTCGCTGCCAGAGCCTTGGCGCCACTCGGAGGATTGCGTGGCACTCCGAAGAGTCCCTCGCTCTCCTCCGGTACCGGACCTCAGCCCTGGCCTCACTCTCCGAAAGACCCTCCAGCAGATGGCCGTTCTGGCGGGTGATGGCTTGTAATATATCTTCGTCAGTGTTATGTGCTTGTATGTACTTCAGTACGACCAGGGGGTTTTTGTTTGTGGCCCCCACCACTTTAAGGTGTTCCGTTTTCCTTAGTTGCTCCTCTGCTCTCTCGAGCTCTGCTTTCGTGGCGCAACTAAGGACCACTCTACCGTCCTTGACCTTCCGGACCCTTTCGACTTTTATGCCGTTTCGTTTGGCGTCGAGAGCTCCCTTCACTCGCTCGATGACCTGAGCGCTCGTCTCCATCGGGTCAGTTGGTGTTATAAGGACCGAGTGAAAAGATTGGTATGCTGGGGGAGTGGGACGTGTTTCAGAGGGGGGACGGGCAGTAATTTCAGCATAAGAGGGGGGGGTGCTACTAATAGAGTCAGTGATGACCTGCTCCACTTTCTCCAAAGTTTGTTTCGCGATCAGTCTATGGGTGTCTGTCTGTTCAACAGACAGACGCTCCCATAACCGCTGTGTAGAGTTGACTGACGCTACTCCCTCCCTAAGCTGCTCTGACAGCGTGCCTATCAACTCCTCCTGAACGTTTATCTCTTTTGCGATAGAGCTAACCTTCTCGGTCTGGTCCTCCAGCGCTCTGGTAAGTCGGTCAGTCTGTTCCAGTCTTAGATACACAGCATCCACCAGGGTTTGCATAGAACGCGTGGAGTCCTCCTCCCTGCTGGTCTGACTCTCCTGCAAGTTGGTTATGGCCTTCTTGACCACACCCAATTCTTGCAGGCATTCCATAAAAAGGGTCCGAGAAGCCCCTTTTTCGTGCTTATGGAGCTTCTCAGACTCCTTGGCCAGTGCCACCATCTTATCTATTATACCAAAAGTGGCTGTCTTGATCTCCGTTTTGATGTTTCGGCCCTCATTTAGGGTGGCTTTAGCTTTAGTGGCGAGGGCAGTCATTCTGTCAGACAGCGTTTCCGCATCCCCGGTGGATCTGCGCTTGGGGGGAAAATTTGGGCTGGCCATATTGGCGGACTGTCAGTCGGTCTGTACTTCTAACTGTGGGTCTTGTATAGACTTAAATTGTATAGTGTATACTGTATGTAATTCGTGGAGTGTATACACAAGTACAGAACTTTAAAATCACAAAAAGTTAATTTAAACAGTCAAGTAAATTTTACTGTGGGTGTATAGAGCCCAAACAGTAGTCAAAATACAAAGTAAATACAATATTAAAATAAAATAAAATTCCAAAATTCAAATTCGTCAAATTACATTAATAATTACACTTAAAATAAAGTAAAATTCCAATTAAAATGGGGACAACACAACACACTAATTTATTCGGTCAATTTTGTGTTATACAGAAAAACTTGGTTTTTTATATATTATTTAATTTTGTATGCTGGCCTGGGTGGCACAAAATGGATGGTTGTCAAAACAATTGCCAATTGTTGCCCCTTATTGGCCAGCAAAGATTTCAAAAATGAGTAAATGATAAAATTGTAAATGTTTTCATCCAAGTTTTCATTAAGGTTGCACCCACTACTACAGGCAACACATTGATTGTGTATGATATTGTATACTAACTGACTAAATATAGTAGTAGTTCTACTATTGTGTGTATTTATGATAAATTGAAATAAAGATAAAAATGTGTACCTATGTATTGTGTGTTTGTGTAATATTATTTAAGTTTTTAATATATGTGGTGATTATGTTTTAATATATTAGATAGAGTGTATATATAGTTTGTGTTGTGATAGTATATATATATAATTTGTTATATGACTTAAAGTATTTTAATAGCTGCAATATAATAGTACAGTGTATGTAAATAAACAAAATCACAGCTCAGATTGGAATTCTGGTTGTGATTCACATATTAAATAAGTGTGTATATGTTGTGTATAGATATAATAATAAAATGTTGTAGTGTTATATGTAATTTATTTAAGATATTTCAATAATATATGAAGGTTTATAGCTATTTTGTTGGTTTTAATATATGTGGTGATTATGTTTTAATGTATTAGATAGAGTGTATATATAGTTTGTGTTGTGATAGTATATATATATAATTTGTTATATGACTTAAAGTATTTTAATAGCTGCAATATAATAGTACAGTGTATGTAAATAGATAAAATTACAGCTCAGATTGGAATTCTGATTGTGATTCACATATTAAATAGGTGTGTATATGTTGTGTATAGATTTAGTAAAATGTTGTAGTGTTATATATAATTTATTTAAGATATTTCAATAATATATGAAAGTTTATAGCTATTTTGTTGGTTTTAATATATGTGGTGATTATATTTTAATATATTAAATAGAGTGTATATATAGTTTGTGTTGTGATAGTATATATATATAATGTTATATGATTTGAAGTATTTTAATAGCTGCAATATAATAGTACAGTGTATGTAAATAAATGAAATTACAGCTCAGATTGGAATTCTGATTGTGATTCACATATTAAATAAGTGTGTATATATTGTGTATAGATTTAGTAAAATGTTGTAGTGTTATATATAATTTATTTAAGATATTTTAATAATATATAAAAGTTTATAGTTGTTTTGTTGATAAATATGTATGTTTGTGTTGTTACCAGCAGGTTCAATTTGGTGTTATAGTTATGTTAGTGACTATTGTAGTGTATTAAATAAGCTAAATATCAATATATGGTTGTTTATGTTTTATTTCAAAGTGAGGAAGAAGTAAAATCTAGTCTTAATAGTATTGTTGACAAAGAGGTTATCCCCTGTGTTATGCCTTAGCAGTATTGTTTATTTAGTTGTGGTGCTATTATTTTATGGCAGGCAAGTAATTCTAGTTAAGATGTATATATGTGTTAAGTGTTATAGTAGATAAAGTGTGTATATATTGTGTGTAGATATAATATAGTGTAATATATAATTTGTTTAAGATATTTTAATAATATATAGAAGTTTATGGTTGTTTTATTGATAAATATGTAGGTCAATGTAGTTGCCAGCAGGTTCAATTGGTATTACAATTATGTTAGTGATGGTGTAGGAGGCCAACACTTGTCGTCATTTATTGTTGTATATTAAATAAATTAGATATTAATATACTGTTGTTTATGTTTTATTTCCCAGCGAGAAATAAGTAAAATCTAGTCTTATTGGCCTAACGTAGATTAAGTCAATAGAGATTAGGACGTTTTGTGTGTTGCTAATCGACTTTCACAGGGGCGCGAATGTTAGCAATAAAGCACTGTCTATTAACTAATTGCTATGCAATTTTTGTAGGCGCAAGGTAATTTACAAATGTATGGGAATTAAAAGTTACTATTTCTTTAAATTTGGGTGTTATTTCTAATAAAAAATGTCAAAAAAGTGTGTGTTTAGATTACTTACTATTAGGTACCAAATATCTCCGCCCACGGTGCGTTCTAAGGCACCGAACTCAAAAACTGGATAAATCTCTGAATAAAATTTTAAATTTAAAGTTTTGGGGGATTCTTTCGAATCTCTCCAGCCAGATTTTTCCAGAATTATGCTGTGATTACGATAGATATAATTAAAGGCAAAAAATTAAAATATAGAAAAGTTTCGAAATTTTTGTCAGTTGGTGGACGCGAACCTCGGTCTCTCCAAGGACCCGCCCACTTTTGTGCTTCACGCCTAGTCCCGTACGGGGTAGACAGAAGATCTATTTACAAGAATGCTTGAGAGTTATCATATCTTAATGCGATTTCTCCAGCGATGATAGGCAGAGAGATAATAAATCTAAATTAGGTATCAAACAGAAAAAATTTTCAGCAACAAGTGAGACAAAATTAAGTAAAAATTAAATTGTAATTTAAAATAGCCTATTATTATTGTCC
>LR990117.1:20000-27500 GCA_905147225.2 Euproctis similis | reverse complement strand
TCAGAGAATGCAATGGCTTCGGTTTGATTGGGGACCGCCCTAAAACCTGCGCATATGTCGGGGCATCCTCTTTTAGGTTTGTTAATTGCCCCTTTATGTCATTGGCAAGTTCTTTGAGCTCTTCGAGTTGTAACTGGCCCGTTTGCCCTTCGCTACCTGGTACTATTGGTGCGTTTTCCACTACCGCCTGCAGTGTTTCCATGGCTATCTTGTGCTCCCCCAAGGCCTTCTCATGTCCTTTCAAGCCGTTCATTACCACCTCACAAACTCTTTCCATTCTTTCTACCATTTTATCTTTCTTTCTCTCTGTCTCTTTCATGTCATCTTCCACCGTGCCTGATTTAAACTTCTTTAATATTTCATTCTCCTTTTTCAGCCTTTCGACTACTTTCAGCAAGTCCGTCCTTTCTCTTTCCATTTCTTCGTTCACTCCCCTCAGTCTCTTATTCTCTTTATTTAATCCCTCAATCTCTCTTTCAGACTCCCCCAGTAGGCAATGCGTGCGGTCTGTTGACACGAGTATGTTCTTTTTCAAGTCAGAACGCAGGTTCCTTGAAACCGCCATGGACCCGTTCACGATTCGGACATGGAGAGCACTCTCTTCCATCCGGCCGTCGAACGGGCCCCTGGCTCGCGCCAACAGCTCCGTCACTGGGTCCACCGGGGGGGCCTGCCCTTCCAGTTTACCGCGCTTACTTGTCGCGGCCTTAGACCCGAGCGCTCGCGGGGCCACCGTGGACGCAGCAGGTGGCGTGACCGCAGCCCTCGGGTCCAATGCCGCCACCCTCTCGCCCACACTCACTCTACCGTCTCTCGAGTGCCCTGGTAGTTCCATGTCCCTACTTTCCAGATCTACCGTTACGTTAAAGTTTTTTGGAGGGGTGCGCTTTATTCTTGGGGGAGGTGGGGTCCTTCGCGGGATCATTTTGTCCGGATGTATAGGGTCCGGGTCACTATTTGTGTATCAATCACTTAACAATTCTTCTACGAGTTATTTGTACTGGCGTTACCAGATTATGTCAACAATTCAAATATAGAATTTCAAATTATGTATTTATATATGCAGTTATAGTATAGTTATCTATTTGAAGTATAATGTCTGATATACAATGGGGCAAGTTTACTGTAGATAATGCTATGTTCAAAATAAAATTAATATCACATATATATTGACTCTAACAGAAAAATATATACTATGTGGTTATGATAATATGTTAATATTATAGTTGGTTAGTGAAATATACAAAGATGGGTTAGATATGTATACAGCTAGATACAAACTGTACAGTTTACAGTCCAGTATTACAGATTTTATTAAATGTTCTTGAGTTATTTAAATAGATTGGCTTAAAGTTTAGGTTTGTTGATATGCCAATAAAATCCAGTCTATCATAAATGAGTAATGGTTACATGTAATACAGGAGATGTATGTACCTATAATATGGTAGTAGGTATAATATATAGATTGCAAAATAAATATATCTCTGACAGTCAATCTATAGCACAGTAGTATGTAATATATTGTACATTGATTGTTGAGGCAACAGCAGTTATTTGCTATCACTTTTAATGTATCAATGTAATGTATATTGTTGGTAAAAGAAGCAAGTTTGTACTGTTATAGGTTATAGGGTAACAATATATATTGCTTTATGTGTCTGCTAGGATAGGATAAGTTAATATTATGTTGCAATTGTGTTATATATTTAAGTATCTATTTATTTGTAACACCAGTGCAAGTGTTTCACTCTTAATTACCCAATAGAGGCTTGTCTATGTTGTATAGTTTGTATTTATATTTGTCAATGATCTTTATAAGTGTTGGTGTAAAAGGCCAATTCACTTAGTCACTATTATGTGTATTTTGTAAGATATTGGTCACTTATTGCTTAATATTGTAATTCTATATACCCAAAAGGGTCTGTCTATATAACTAAAGGTATCTATATTAGTGATACTAGTCTTAATTTGTACAGTGGAGCTTGTAAAATTGTCTTAACACTTGTATAGTTCTGTACAAATTATTTGAAATATAGAAGTATACTTCAATGGTTTACCACAAGTATAGTTTTGAACGCTAAGAATTATAGTCAATATGCCAAATGGGCTTGTCTAACTAACCGTACACAGTCCCAACTCTAGTTAATTTAAGATAATAATATGGATAATAAATATAAACCTGTGTTTGTTTACATTTACTATAACCTAGAAAAGTCTCAAGAGTCTTTATCTCACTGTGAGTTTTCGCTCCAATAACAAGTATGATTCGTGTCACTAAAATTAGGTTAATGCCAGCACAGCTTGCTGGTAGTTAGGGTATTTTTATCCCCAATAAGGGCCTATCACTAAAATAAATAAAGTCAGTGCAAGTTGGGGCGCTATGTGTATTGCTAGTTGACCTTTTCAGGGGCCACTTATTGTTCTAAGGCACTAAAATTAGTAGTGCCTGATTGGTTTTAACCTATAGCACGAACAAGTACACCAATAATTGTCGAATTAAAGATAGGATAAACATAAATAAGTAAGTTTTACTCCTACTCAATAAATAAGTAATTAATTAATTTAATTTCAATTTGATACAGAACCTAAAAGTTAGAGATTAAAAAATTTTTAGTTGGTACAGATTGCTAATTAATTTCTATAGGCGTTGTAATATTTTCAAAGGTAAAACAGAAATACAGTTGTCAACCAAAATTTTTAGCAATAAAGCCCTGTCCATTAACTAATTAAGTCAAACTAAAATATATATTCAACCCCTACTGGGGCTTATCAGTTTCCTTTCAAAGACCTTCAGTATTTAATTAGATGTGGTAGATTGTTAGGGCCTACAGCCACATTATATAGTCTGCTTGGCAGCAGGTGGTATAGTTGCTGTGCAATTTCTACAGGCGCCAGATAATTTAAAAATGTATGGAGACTAAAAGTTACTATTTCTTAGAATTTGGGTGTTATTTCCAATAAAAAATGTCGAAAAAGTGTGTGTTTAGATTACTTACTATTCAATATTAAATATCTTCGCTTATGGTGCGTTCTGAGGTATCAAACTCAGAAACTGAAAAGTTTCAACAACAAAATTTAAAATTTCTATTTTTGGTAGATTTTTGCGAGTATCTCCATCCAGATTTTAACAAAATACAATCAAAAGCCAAAAAGAAAGCCAAAAAACAAATAAAAACAAAATTTTGAAATTTCCTAATTTTGGTGGACGCGAACCTCGGACTCTCCAAGGACCCGCCCACTTTTATGCTTCACGCCTAGTCCCGTACGGGGTAGGCAGAAGATTTATTTATAAGAGTGCTTGAGAAATAACGTATCTTCACGCGATTTCTCCAGCGAGGATAGGCAGAGAAATAATAGATTTGATTTAGATATCAGACTGAAGAAATTTTAAGCAACAAATTAAATATAATTGGATGAGATTTAGATTGTAATTGAAATGTGAGGTTAAATTAAGTAGATTATTCGGGTGCTCCTTGGATGATTGATCGTTATTGCACGCTGTCCCAAACAGGGTAGGCAGCGAGATATGCCAACTGTATGTTGAGGTAATAAAAATAAATATCTAAATATCTAGACCACTTAAAAATAGCTTAAGGTATAGCCCTAACTTTGAACCCGGTCTCTACGGGGTTATGCAAGAAGGTAAATAAAAATGTTCTTAAAATCTAAAATAATTAATACTACGTCACACTTTGTCCTTTACCCTATTCAAATATATATATATGTCCGAAACTTCCACCTGCCTACCTCCCTCAGTTTAGCAAGCGTAATTTTTACACTTAAAACTTTTGTCTTATAAAGTGCATTGGAATGCGGTGACCTCGCCGCTCGCCGCTCGAACCAAACGACAAACTTATCGCGAGCTCACCGCCGAGTTCGAGTTTCGGAAAAACTCGTGCAGATGCTTTCACTTGTCACTTTATACGTGGAAAATTATTAATTTAGGCAGCTGATTAAATGCACTATCTGGTCTATATAAAAGTTTAGTTAAAAAAGTTGAATACAACCACTTAATACTTAAGACAAAAGTTTTCCTATTATGATTTCGACCGCAAATAAAGAGGAAAATGGGTCCAAAACGAAAACTATAGGTAGAAAAGTCACGGAAAACCTAGTAGGGGTAGACGAAGTGTTCAGCTATCTACTAAGATGTCTTTAGGGGTGGTCCAACCCCTTATACACTATGAAAAAACACTAATTAAAATTTAAATAAAATGTTCACCGCCGAGTTTGAGTTTTGGAAAAACTCGTGCAGGCCTTTTCACTTGACACTTTTTGGGTGGAAAATTATCAATTTAGGCAGCTGAATGAGTGCACTATCTAGTCTATATAAAAATTTAGTTAGAAAGTTGTATACAACCACTCAATACTTAGGACAAAAGTTTTCCTATTATGATTTCGACCGCAAATAAAGAGGAAAATCGGTCCAAAACGAAAACTATAGATAGAAAAGTCACGGAAAACTTGGTAGGGGTAGACGGAGTGTTCAGTTATCCACTAAGATGTCTTTTGGGGTGGTCCAACCCCTTATACACTATGAAAAACACTAATTAATATTTAAATAAAATGTCACTGTCATAAAAATTCTATTTTCTATTGTATTAAAAGTTATTTTTGAATGGGTTGCACTTGTCCAAAAATTCTGAAAGTTACACACAATGTACTCACGTATATGCACTATCGAAATCACTGATAACGCTCGGGGGTCGTCGATCTATTTTTGGAGATTTTTGGCCCCGAAAATCGTCAACAGTTTTTCTCGAATATCTCCTCTGCCGTACCTCCAAACTAGACAATCAAGGTGTCTAGTGAAAGCCCAGAGTGGCCTCCATCCAGCTGCACCGGTCTCAATGGTCCCAGGAGACCAGAACCGGAGCTCCGAATTTGCACCAGTTTCGGTTTTTGGTGGATAGCTCGTAGAGTATCCGCCCAAAAGATCCGAGATTCGGCACACGGGTGCTCCTCTGGCCTCTGCAGGGGCCCACAGTCTTCAAAACACGATGGTCCACTGAAAATTAGAAGTTAAGGCCACTTTAATATTTTTCACACTATGTCGATGATTGTTTACGTGTGGAAAACTCGGTTTTTATTTGATTTTGGCGAAACTATTGGAGATATTTTAAAAATTCTTTCACTATTTTATGGAGTAAATTAGCGCGCAACTTTTGACACTAAATTTAGGTTTTTATGTGAAACTTTGGTGCAACTTTGATTTTTGCAGCGTGGAGCGTTTAAAAATCGTGACACTCGCGTCCAACGCCAAAGTGCGACTGGTTAGGTTAGGTTAGGTTAGGTTAGGTTAGGTTAGGTTAGGTTAGGTTAGGTTAGGTTAGGTTAGGTTAGGTTAGGTTAGGTTAGGTTAGGTTAGGTTAGGTTAGGTTAGGTTAGGTTAGGTTAGGTTAGGTTAGGTTAGGTTAGGTTAGGTTAGGTTAGGTTAGGTTAGGTTAGGTTAGGTTAGGTTAGGTTAGGTTAGGTTAGGTTAGGTTAGGTTAGGTTAGGTTAGGTTAGGTTAGGTTAGGTTAGGTTAGGTTAGGTTAGGTTAGGTTAGGTTAGGTTAGGTTAGGTTAGGTTAGGTTAGGTTAGGTTAGGTTAGGTTAGGTTAGGTTAGGTTAGGTTAGGTTAGGTTAGGTTAGGTTAGGTTAGGTTAGGTTAGGTTAGGTTAGGTTAGGTTAGGTTAGGTTAGGTTAGGTTAGGTTAGGTTAGGTTAGGTTAGGTTAGGTTAGGTTAGGTTAGGTTAGGTTAGGTTAGGTTAGGTTAGGTTAGGTTAGGTTAGGTTAGGTTTTTTTTTTTTGAAATAAAACTAGTAGAGAGTGCTACCAACAGTAGCGCTAATGGTATACGCTTTCTGTTGGAGCAGTTGTGTTAATATTATTTGTATTTTGGTTAGTTTTTAAAATATATTTTAGAGCATATTGGGGAGTTAGAAAATTTTAAAATTACTTTGTTGTAGAATAAGAAGTATGAAGCAGAGACAGGCATCAAAATTAAATGAGAAAATAGTAGTTAAAGGAAGCTAAGATTACGAATGTTAAGCTAGAGAATGAGAATAAGGTAAAGGAAATTATGCCTAAAATGTAAAGAAAATATGTGCAGAATGAACTTATAACTAAATTAGATCTAAGACTTATAGCTATGACATAATATAGTAGTTGCAATGATTGCAATGAAAACAATGGTGGTGATGATGAGTAAACTTATAGCTAGATCTTATTTTTTTTTTTTTTTTTTTTTTTTTTTTTTTTTTTTTTTTTTTTTTTTTTTTTTTTTTTTTTTTTTTTTTTTTTTTTTTTTTTTTTTTTTGAGATATTAGTGTTAATATGTATGCAGAATGAACTTATAACTAGATAAAATCTAAGACTTATGGCTATGACATAATATAGTAGTTGTAATAAATCAAATGGAGCTATGATTGCAATGGAAACAATGGTGGTTATGATGAGTAAACTTATAGCTGGATCTTACAGCAATTTTTTTTTTTTTTTTTTTTTTTTTTTTTTTTTTTTTTTTTTTTTTTTTTTTTTTTTTTTTTGTGAGATATTAGTGTTGATATGTATGCAGAATGAACTTATAACTAGATTAAATCTTAAGACCTATGGCTATGACATGCAAATAAGTAAACAGAGTATGACATGCAAATAAGTAAACAGAGTAAGTAAACTTATAGCTAGGTGTTACAGCAATATGTAATATTTTATATAGTAAGTATCATCAAAATAAGTATGACATAGTACTAACAGTAGTAGTATGGTGGTAATAACAAATCATCAAGATAAGTATGACATAGTATGGTGGTAATAACAAATCATCAAAATAAGTAAACAGAGTAAGTAAACTTATAGCTAGGTATTAATACAATAAGTAATATTTTATATAGTAAGTATATGAATGGAGAATTAATATATATATTATGTATATAATTTAATTATGTTAAGTATATAGCTTGTTTAAATATATATATAGTGTGTGTATGGATATGTAAATAGGTGGATAGGTATATGTGAATGGTAATAGGTATTTCTGCTGCGACCGAGATTTATTTGAATGGAGTTGGAAAGGTTGGGTGAAGATGGAGCGTGGGAGGGGGTAGCAGAAGAGTGATGGTTGCTATCAGGATAACTATTTGGATCCATAATCGATACGGAAGCGGATGCGTGCAGCCATATGGATTTTTCTCGGGCAGTAGTCGGATGTGGCGCTGTGGGAGAGTGAGGGAGTGTTGTCAGTGCCGGCGTTCCCGTTGTGTTTTGTCTGGTGGGCTTTACAGTTGAAGCAGCAGGATTTGTTTAAGTCTTTCTGAACCGGGCAGTCTTTAAATAGATGTCCAGATTCAGCGCAGTGTGAGCATCTGGTGGTGTCTGATTTACAAAAGTTTTTGGTGTGTCCAAATTCGAGACATTTGTAACACTGGAGTAAGGGGGTGAATTCCTCGACATGAACTCGCTGATGATCAATGTTGATTTTTTGTAAGTGTATGATGTTTTTAAAGAGATAAGGCGAGCA
>LR990117.1:5000-15000 GCA_905147225.2 Euproctis similis | reverse complement strand
CCCTCCTCCGGTACCTCACTTCGACACGTGCCTCGTCCGCCGACAGCGCCTCCATCAGCTCTCCGTTTTGGCGATGTAGAGCGGTCTCTATGTCGGCATCTGTGTTGTGGGTTAGCAGGTTTTTCAGGACGACAAGGGGGCGCTTATTGGTGGCTTGCTCCACCTGGAGTTGTTTGTCGCTCTCCAGCAGGGCTCCAACTTTACGTAGCTCTTCCCTACTGGCACAGCTTATCACCACCCTGCCATCCCTGATCCTGCGCACCCGCTCCACACGTGCTCCACTCTGTTTCGCGTTCACCGTGTTTTTAATTTTGTCGATGGTCTGCGTGCTTGTTTCCTGCGCATCGATTGGGGTGACAATTAGCGAGTGCAGCTGCTGCATGGGTGGCCTGGTGGGTGACTGGGCCAAGGCCTGGGCGTAGGTTGGGGTGCTTTCGCACCTTGCCTCCACGGTCCTCTCAATCTCCCTCAACCCTTCACCATACACCTTGCTGCACTCACTCACGACTTTAGCCGTGTTTTTGGTCTCCTGCTCGACTCGGGCCAATTGTTCGCCAAGTTCTTGTTTATGCAGGTCTTGGTTGCTCCTGATGCTTTCCATCATCGTTCTATTTTCCTGCATAAACTCGGTAATAGAGGTTACCGCGGCTGCGGTTTCTTGGTTTGCCTCAAAATTCGAGGTCAGTAGATTTTCGAATGCTCGAATGTAATCCACTGCTGGGTCTGTAGTAGACCGAGGAGACCCTTTTGCGTTTTTATGGACCGCCTCAATTTCTTTGACAAAGGTAACCAGCTTGTCTATACCATTAAAAACCGCTAACTTAATTTCCCCTTTTAAATTTCTGGCCTCACTCAGTGAGCTTTTGGCAGCTTTGCCTAGGGCCACTGCTTTGTCTGACCAGCTCATTTTACTTACTCCACCAGTGGAGGTGCGACTCGAAGAGGCTCTGTTCGCGGGGCTACTCATATTGTCAATAATCAATTTCAATTTGTACCTATTAGTTCCAGTAAGTTGATTGTACTTGGTGATATGCACTCTATGGATGCTTAGATATAGTTTTAAGATATTGGTATAATATGTATAGTTTATATAGAAATAATGTAATATGATATACTGTAAAATAATATAATATAATATGATATAATATACTGTAAATAAATTGAAGTATGTAAATATGTTTAGTTTGTGGTAAAGTACAAATCCAAAATATAATTTTCACTTGGTTGTATGCTAATGAAAGTGTATATTTAATTCTTCAATAGATAAATATGTATTAAATAATCTATAATTTACCTGTTTGTATATATATATTTCACCAGTATTATTCCTAATAGGTACAATGTGATTTTATGGTATTGTAGGTGTTGGTGTAAATGGCCAAACACTTGTCAATATTTATTAAATATAATACACTATTGATTTTTATTTACTAAAATTAATTCACCCAATAGGGCCTGGTCTAAGTGTATTTATTTAACACATATACAGTCCTGATACCAGTTTCACATCAGAATATTTATAAATCTTAAGTTTACACACAGAGTGTAGTACTCAGTATCAATATGTACTATTTGAAATATGCCCAATAGGGGCTAGTCTTATAATTATAAATAATGTAGAATATATCAAGTAAATATGCCCAATAGGGGCCTAGTATAGATGGCAGCCAATGTTGCCTATATTCACTAATATACTATTGGGTCAGTATCAACAACAACAGTACACAGCAAAACAGTAATTGAGTGACCACTGAAGTCCCATTCAACCACAATAAAGGTTGAGATGTCCTTGTTTATATCAGAATGGATTACCATCAATAGTCTAAAGTTTATTAGTCAGCACTACACTATAAATTATAACACTAATAAATAGTGTGGAATGTCAAGTAAATATGCCCAAAAGGGCCTGTCTTATATATAGAGTTGTAGTTACCAACAGACTACAGTCTTACAGCAAATCAAGTAGAGTTTATGTAATCCTATGTTTTGTTTACATTAAACATAACCTCTGATATAATATAAGTCAAATTTCATTTCAAATTGTTACACTATAGTCAATTGTATATATTGTATATTAAATGTTAACAATAGTAAGATAAATTAGGTCGCAGATTGTTTGTTCAATGCCCAATAAGGGTTCATCAACTATAAGATTAAGTCAATAGAGATTAGGACGTTTTGTGTGTTGCTAATCGACTTTCACAGGGGCGCGAATGTTAGCAATAAAGCACTGTCTATTAACTAATTGCTATGCAATTTTTATAGGCGCCAGGTAATTTGCAAATGTATGGGAATTAAAAGTTACTATTTCTTTAAATTTGGGTGTTATTTCTAATAAAAAATGTCAAAAAAGTGTGTGTTTAGATTACTTACTATTAGGTACCAAATATCTCCGCCCACGGTGCGTTCTAAGGCACCGAACTCAAAAACTGGACAAACCTCTGAATAAAATTTTAAATTTAAAGTTTTTGGGGGATTCTTTCGAATCTCTCCAGCCAGATTTTTCCAAAAATATGTTATGGTTATGATAAATATAATTAAGGGCAAAAAATAAAAAGAAAGAAAAATTTTGAAATTTTTGTCAGTTGGTGGACGCGAACCTCGGTCTCTCCAAGGACCCGCCCACTTTTATGCTTCACGCCTTGTCCCGTACGGGGTAGACAGAAGAATTATTTATGAGAGTAACCAATGCGATCTTAATGCGATCTCTCCAGCGATAGGCAGAGAAATAGCAAATATAAACCAAATAACAAACTAAGGAAATTTTTTGCAACAAGTGTAGTAAAATTATATGAAATTTAAACTGTAATTTGGTTGTGAAGTTAAATTTTTTTTTTTTTGTTTATTATTCGAGTCTTTCTCCTAGAATGGTTGAGCGCTATAGCACGCTGCCCCGAACAGGGTAGGCAGTGAGATATGCCAACTGTATATTAAAGTAATAGTACATATATGCCTAGACCACTTGAAATAACTTAATGTAAAGCCCTAACTTTAAACCCGGTCTCTACGGGGTTATGCAGGAAGGTATATAAAAATGTTCTTAAAATCTAAAATAATTAAAACTATGTCACACTTTGTCCTTTACCCTATTCAAAAATGTATATATGTCCAGAACTTCCACCTGCCTACCACCCTCAGTTTAACAAGCGTAATTTTTCACTTTAAAACTTTTGTCTTATAACGTGCATTGGAATGCGGTGACCTCGCCGCTCGCCGCTCGAGCCGCACGACAACTTTATCGCGAGTTCACCGCCGAGTTCGAGTTTTGGAAAAACTCGTGCAGACGCTTTCACTTTTCACTTTTTATGCGGAAAATTGTTGATTTAGGCAGCTGATTAAATGCACTATCTAGTCTATATGGAATTTTACGTATGGAGTAGTATGCGTCCACTTAATGCGCGAGACAAAAAATTTCCACTTATGCTACCAACCGCAAATAAAAAGGAAAATTGGTCCAAAAAGAAAACTATCTGTAGAAATGTTTTGAAAAACTTTGTAGGGGTAGACGGGGTGTTGAACTATCTATTGAGATGTCTTTTGAGGTGGTCCGACCACTTATACACTATAAAAAGCACTATTTAATATTTATATAAAATGTCACTGTCATAAAAATTCTGTTTTCTAATATACTAAAAATTGTTTTTAAATAGGTTACACTAGTCCAAAAATTTTGAAAGTCACACAAATTGTACTCACATATATGCTTTATCGAACGCACTGATAACGCTCGGGGGTCATCGATCGATTTTCGGAGATATTTGGCCCCGAAAATCGCCGACGGTTTTTCTTAAATAACTCCTCTGCCGAGCCTCCAAAATAGACAAGCGAGGTGTCTAAAGAAAGCCCTGGGTGGCCTCCGTCCAGCTGCACCGGTCTCGGTGGTCCCAGGAGACCAGAACCGGAGCTCCGAAATTGCACCAGTTTCGGTTTTTGGCGGATAGCTCGTAGAGTATCCGCACGAAAAATCCGAAACTCGGCACAGGGGTGCTCCTTTGGTCCCCGCAGGGGCCCACAGTCCTCGAAACACGATGGTCCGCTGGAAAACAGAAGTTAAGGCCACTTTAATACTTTTCACACTAACTTGATGTTTGTTTACGTTTTTAAAGCGCGGTTTTTGCTTTATTTTGGCGAAACTATTGGAGATATTTTGAAAATTTTTTCACTATTGTATCGAGCGAATCAGCGCGCAACTTTTGATACTAAATTTAGATTTTTAAGTGAAACTTTGGTGCAACTTTGATTTTTGCAGCGTGGAGCGTTTAAAAATCGTGACACTCGGTTAGGTTAGGTTAGGTTAGGTTAGGTTAGGTTAGGTTAGGTTAGGTTAGGTTAGGTTAGGTTAGGTTAGGTTAGGTTAGGTTAGGTTAGGTTAGGTTAGGTTAGGTTAGGTTAGGTTAGGTTAGGTTAGGTTAGGTTAGGTTAGGTTAGGTTAGGTTAGGTTAGGTTAGGTTAGGTTAGGTTAGGTTAGGTTAGGTTAGGTTAGGTTAGGTTAGGTTAGGTTAGGTTAGGTTAGGTTAGGTTAGGTTAGGTTAGGTTAGGTTAGGTTAGGTTAGGTTAGGTTAGGTTAGGTTAGGTTAGGTTAGGTTAGGTTAGGTTAGGTTAGGTTAGGTTAGGTTAGGTTAGGTTAGGTTAGGTTAGGTTAGGTTAGGTTAGGTTAGGTTAGGTTAGGTTAGGTTAGGTTAGGTTAGGTTAGGTTAGGTTAGGTTAGGTTAGGTTAGGTTAGGTTAGGTTAGGTTAGGTTAGGTTAGGTTAGGTTAGGTTAGGTTAGGTTAGGTTAGGTTAGGTTAGGTTAGGTTAGGTTAGGTTAGGTTAGGTTAGGTTAGGTTAGGTTAGGTTAGGTTAGGTTAGGTTAGGTTAGGTTAGGTTAGGTTAGGTTAGGTTAGGTTAGGTTAGGTTAGGTTAGGTTAGGTTAGGTTAGGTTAGGTTAGGTTAGGTTAGGTTAGGTTAGGTTAGGTTAGGTTAGGTTAGGTTAGGTTAGGTTAGGTTAGGTTAGGTTAGGTTAGGTTAGGTTAGGTTAGGTTAGGTTAGGTTAGGTTAGGTTAGGTTAGGTTAGGTTAGGTTAGGTTAGGTTAGGTTAGGTTAGGTTAGGTTAGGTTAGGTTAGGTTAGGTTAGGTTAGGTTAGGTTAGGTTAGGTTAGGTTAGGTTAGGTTAGGTTAGGTTAGGTTAGGTTAGGTTAGGTTAGGTTAGGTTAGGTTAGGTTAGGTTAGGTTAGGTTAGGTTAGGTTAGGTTAGGTTAGGTTAGGTTAGGTTAGGTTAGGTTAGGTTAGGTTAGGTTAGGTTAGGTTAGGTTAGGTTAGGTTAGGTTAGGTTAGGTTAGGTTAGTAGGTTAGGTTAGGTTAGGTTAGGTTAGGTTAGGTTAGGTTAGGTTAGGTTAGGTTAGGTTAGGTTAGGTTAGGTTAGGTTAGGTTAGGTTAGGTTAGGTTAGGTTAGGTTAGGTTAGGTTAGGTTAGGTTAGGTTAGGTTAGGTTAGGTTAGGTTAGGTTAGGTTAGGTTAGGTTAGGTTAGGTTAGGTTAGGTTAGGTTAGGTTAGGTTAGGTTAGGTTAGGTTAGGTTAGGTTAGGTTAGGTTAGGTTAGGTTAGGTTAGGTTAGGTTAGGTTAGGTTAGGTTAGGTTAGGTTAGGTTAGGTTAGGTTAGGTTAGGTTAGGTTAGGTTAGGTTAGGTTAGGTTAGGTTAGGTTAGGTTAGGTTAGGTTAGGTTAGGTTAGGTTAGGTTAGGTTAGGTTAGGTTAGGTTAGGTTAGGTTAGGTTAGGTTAGGTTAGGTTAGGTTAGGTTAGGTTAGGTTAGGTTAGGTTAGGTTAGGTTAGGTTAGGTTAGGTTAGGTTAGGTTAGGTTAGGTTAGGTTAGGTTAGGTTAGGTTAGGTTAGGTTAGGTTAGGTTAGGTTAGGTTAGGTTAGGTTAGGTTAGGTTAGGTTAGGTTAGGTTAGGTTAGGTTAGGTTAGGTTAGGTTAGGTTAGGTTAGGTTAGGTTAGGTTAGGTTAGGTTAGGTTAGGTTAGGTTAGGTTAGGTTAGGTTAGGTTAGGTTAGGTTAGGTTAGGTTAGGTTAGGTTAGGTTAGGTTAGGTTAGGTTAGGTTAGGTTAGGTTAGGTTAGGTTAGGTTAGGTTAGGTTAGGTTAGGTTAGGTTAGGTTAGGTTAGGTTAGGTTAGGTTAGGTTAGGTTAGGTTAGGTTAGGTTAGGTTAGGTTAGGTTAGGTTAGGTTAGGTTAGGTTAGGTTAGGTTAGGTTAGGTTAGGTTAGGTTAGGTTAGGTTAGGTTAGGTTAGGTTAGGTTAGGTTAGGTTAGGTTAGGTTAGGTTAGGTTAGGTTAGGTTAGGTTAGGTTAGGTTAGGTTAGGTTAGGTTAGGTTAGGTTAGGTTAGGTTAGGTTAGGTTAGGTTAGGTTAGGTTAGGTTAGGTTAGGTTAGGTTAGGTTAGGTTAGGTTAGGTTAGGTTAGGTTAGGTTAGGTTAGGTTAGGTTAGGTTAGGTTAGGTTAGGTTAGGTTAGGTTAGGTTAGGTTAGGTTAGGTTAGGTTAGGTTAGGTTAGGTTAGGTTAGGTTAGGTTAGGTTAGGTTAGGTTAGGTTAGGTTAGGTTAGGTTAGGTTAGGTTAGGTTAGGTTAGGTTAGGTTAGGTTAGGTTAGGTTAGGTTAGGTTAGGTTAGGTTAGGTTAGGTTAGGTTAGGTTAGGTTAGGTTAGGTTAGGTTAGGTTAGGTTAGGTTAGGTTAGGTTAGGTTAGGTTAGGTTAGGTTAGGTTAGGTTAGGTTAGGTTAGGTTAGGTTAGGTTAGGTTAGGTTAGGTTAGGTTAGGTTAGGTTAGGTTAGGTTAGGTTAGGTTAGGTTAGGTTAGGTTAGGTTAGGTTAGGTTAGGTTAGGTTAGGTTAGGTTAGGTTAGGTTAGGTTAGGTTAGGTTAGGTTAGGTTAGGTTAGGTTAGGTTAGGTTAGGTTAGGTTAGGTTAGGTTAGGTTAGGTTAGGTTAGGTTAGGTTAGGTTAGGTTAGGTTAGGTTAGGTTAGGTTAGGTTAGGTTAGGTTAGGTTAGGTTAGGTTAGGTTAGGTTAGGTTAGGTTAGGTTAGGTTAGGTTAGGTTAGGTTAGGTTAGGTTAGGTTAGGTTAGGTTAGGTTAGGTTAGGTTAGGTTAGGTTAGGTTAGGTTAGGTTAGGTTAGGTTAGGTTAGGTTAGGTTAGGTTAGGTTAGGTTAGGTTAGGTTAGGTTAGGTTAGGTTAGGTTAGGTTAGGTTAGGTTAGGTTAGGTTAGGTTAGGTTAGGTTAGGTTAGGTTAGGTTAGGTTAGGTTAGGTTAGGTTAGGTTAGGTTAGGTTAGGTTAGGTTAGGTTAGGTTAGGTTAGGTTAGGTTAGGTTAGGTTAGGTTAGGTTAGGTTAGGTTAGGTTAGGTTAGGTTAGGTTAGGTTAGGTTAGGTTAGGTTAGGTTAGGTTAGGTTAGGTTAGGTTAGGTTAGGTTAGGTTAGGTTAGGTTAGGTTAGGTTAGGTTAGGTTAGGTTAGGTTAGGTTAGGTTAGGTTAGGTTAGGTTAGGTTAGGTTAGGTTAGGCTAGGTTAGGTTAGGTTAGGTTAGGTTAGGTTAGGTTAGGTTAGGTTAGGTTAGGTTAGGTTAGGTTAGGTTAGGTTAGGTTAGGTTAGGTTAGGTTAGGTTAGGTTAGGTTAGGTTAGGTTAGGTTAGGTTAGGTTAGGTTAGGTTAGGTTAGGTTAGGTTAGGTTAGGTTAGGTTAGGTTAGGTTAGGTTAGGTTAGGTTAGGTTAGGTTAGGTTAGGTTAGGTTAGGTTAGGTTAGGTTAGGTTAGGTTAGGTTAGGTTAGGTTAGGTTAGGTTAGGTTAGGTTAGGTTAGGTTGGGTTAGGTTAGGTTAGGTTAGGTTAGGTTAGGTTAGGCTAGGTTAGGTTAGGTTAGGTTAGGTTAGGTTAGGTTAGGTTAGGTTAGGTTAGGTTAGGTTAGGTTAGGTTAGGTTAGGTTAGGTTAGGTTAGGTTAGGTTAGGTTAGGTTAGGTTAGGTTAGGTTAGGTTAGGTTAGGTTAGGTTAGGTTAGGTTAGGTTAGGTTAGGTTAGGTTAGGTTAGGTTAGGTTAGGTTAGGTTAGGTTAGGTTAGGTTAGGTTAGGTTAGGTTAGGTTAGGTTAGGTTAGGTTAGGTCAGGTTAGGTTAGGTTAGGTTAGGTTAGGTTAGGTTAGGTTAGGTTAGGTTAGGTTAGGTTAGGTTAGGTTAGGTTAGGTTAGGTTAGGTTAGGTTAGGTTAGGTTAGGTTAGGTTAGGTTAGGTTAGGTTAGGTTAGGTTAGGTTAGGTTAGGTTAGGTTAGGTTAGGTTAGGTTAGGTTAGGTTAGGTTAGGTTAGGTTAGGTTAGGTTAGGTTAGGTTAGGTTAGGTTAGGTTAGGTTAGGTTAGGTTAGGTTAGGTTAGGTTAGGTTAGGTTAGGTTAGGTTAGGTTAGGTTAGGTTAGGTTAGGTTAGGTTAGGTTAGGTTAGGTTAGGTTAGGTTAGGTTAGGTTAGGTTAGGTTAGGTTAGGTTAGGTTAGGTTAGGTTAGGTTAGGTTAGGTTAGGTTAGGTTAGGTTAGGTTAGGTTAGGTTAGGTTAGGTTAGGTTAGGTTAGGTTAGGTTAGGTTAGGTTAGGTTAGGTTAGGTTAGGTTAGGTTAGGTTAGGTTAGGTTAGGTTAGGTTAGGTTAGGTTAGGTTAGGTTAGGTTAGGTTAGGTTAGGTTAGGTTAGGTTAGGTTAGGTTAGGTTAGGTTAGGTTAGGTTAGGTTAGGTTAGGTTAGGTTAGGTTAGGTTAGGTTAGGTTAGGTTAGGTTAGGTTAGGTTAGGTTAGGTTAGGTTAGGTTAGGTTAGGTTAGGTTAGGTTAGGTTAGGTTAGGTTAGGTTAGGTTAGGTTAGGTTAGGTTAGGTTAGGTTAGGTTAGGTTAGGTTAGGTTAGGTTAGGTTAGGTTAGGTTAGGTTAGGTTAGGTTAGGTTAGGTTAGGTTAGGTTAGGTTAGGTTAGGTTAGGTTAGGTTAGGTTAGGTTAGGTTAGGTTAGGTTAGGTTAGGTTAGGTTAGGTTAGGTTAGGTTAGGTTAGGTTAGGTTAGGTTAGGTTAGGTTAGGTTAGGTTAGGTTAGGTTAGGTTAGGTTAGGTTAGGTTAGGTTAGGTTAGGTTAGGTTAGGTTAGGTTAGGTTAGGTTAGGTTAGGTTAGGTTAGGTTAGGTTAGGTTAGGTTAGGTTAGGTTAGGTTAGGTTAGGTTAGGTTAGGTTAGGTTAGGTTAGGTTAGGTTAGGTTAGGTTAGGTTAGGTTAGGTTAGGTTAGGTAGGTTAGGTTAGGTTAGGTTAGGTTAGGTTAGGTTAGGTTAGGTTAGGTTAGGTTAGGTTAGGTTAGGTTAGGTTAGGTTAGGTTAGGTTAGGTTAGGTTAGGTTAGGTTAGGTTAGGTTAGGTTAGGTTAGGTTAGGTTAGGTTAGGTTAGGTTAGGTTAGGTTAGGTTAGGTTAGGTTAGGTTAGGTTAGGTTAGGTTAGGTTAGGTTAGGTTAGGTTAGGTTAGGTTAGGTTAGGTTAGGTTAGGTTAGGTTAGGTTAGGTTAGGTTAGGTTAGGTTAGGTTAGGTTAGGTTAGGTTAGGTTAGGTTAGGTTAGGTTAGGTTAGGTTAGGTTAGGTTAGGTTAGGTTAGGTTAGGTTAGGTTAGGTTAGGTTAGGTTAGGTTAGGTTAGGTTAGGTTAGGTTAGGTTAGGTTAGGTTAGGTTAGGTTAGGTTAGGTTAGGTTAGGTTAGGTTAGGTTAGGTTAGGTTAGGTTAGGTTAGGATAGGTTAGGTTAGGTTAGGTTAGGTTAGGTTAGGTTAGGTTAGGTTAGGTTAGGTTAGGTTAGGTTAGGTTAGGTTAGGTTAGGTTAGGTTAGGTTAGGTTAGGTTAGGTTAGGTTAGGTTAGGTTAGGTTAGGTTAGGTTAGGTTAGGTTAGGTTAGGTTAGGTTAGGTTAGGTTAGGTTAGGTTAGGTTAGGTTAGGTTAGGTTAGGTTAGGTTAGGTTAGGTTAGGTTAGGTTAGGTTAGGTTAGGTTAGGTTAGGTTAGGTTAG
>LR990116.1:21610681-21618181 GCA_905147225.2 Euproctis similis | reverse complement strand
ACCTAACCTAACCTAACCTAACCTAACCTAACCTAACCTAACCTAACCTAACCTAACCTAACCTAACCTAACCTAACCTAACCTAACCTAACCTAACCTAACCTAACCTAACCTAACCTAACCTAACCTAACCTAACCTAACCTAACCTAACCTAACCTAACCTAACCTAACCTAACCTAACCTAACCTAACCTAACCTAACCTAACCTAACCTAACCTAACCTAACCTAACCTAACCTAACCTAACCTAACCTAACCTAACCTAACCTAACCTAACCTAACCTAACCTAACCTAACCTAACCTAACCTAACCTAACCTAACCTAACCTAACCTAACCTAACCTAACCTAACCTAACCTAACCTAACCTAACCTAACCTAACCTAACCTAACCTAACCTAACCTAACCTAACCTAACCTAACCTAACCTAACCTAACCTAACCTAACCTAACCTAACCTAACCTAACCTAACCTAACCTAACCTAACCTAACCTAACCTAACCTAACTGACCTAACCTAACCTAACCTAACCTAACCTACCCTAACCTAACCTAACCTAACCTAACCTAACCTAACCTAACCTAACCTAACCTAACCTAACCTAACCTAACCTAACCTAACCTAACCTAACCTAACCTAACCTAACCTAACCTAACCTAACCTAACCTAACCTAACCTAACCTAACCTAACCTAACCTAACCTAACCTAACCTAACCTAACCTAACCTAACCTAACCTAACCTAACCTAACCTAACCTAACCTAACCTAACCTAACCTAACCTAACCTAACCTAACCTAACCTAACCTAACCTAACCTAACCTAACCTAACCTAACCTAACCTAACCTAACCTAACCTAACCTAACCTAACCTAACCTAACCTAACCTAACCTAACCTAACCTAACCTAACCTAACCTAACCTAACCTAACCTAACCTAACCTAACCTAACCTAACCTAACCTAACCTAACCTAACCTAACCTAACCTAACCTAACCAACCTAACCTAACCTAACCTAACCTAACCTAACCTAACCTAACCTAACCTAACCTAACCTAACCTAACCTAACCTAACCTAACCTAACCTAACCTAACCTAACCTAACCTAACCTAACCTAACCTAACCTAACCTAACCTAACCTAACCTAACCTAACCTAACCTAACCTAACCTAACCTAACCTAACCTAACCTAACCTAACCTAACCTAACCTAACCTAACCTAACCTAACCTAACCTAACCTAACCTAACCTAACCTAACCTAACCTAACCTAACCTAACCTAACCTAACCTAACCTAACCTAACCTAACCTAACCTAACCTAACCTAACCTAACCTAACCTAACCTAACCTAACCTAACCTAACCTAACCTAACCTAACCTAACCTAACCTAACCTAACCTAACCTAACCTAACCTAACCTAACCTAACCTAACCTAACCTAACCTAACCTAACCTAACCTAACCTAACCTAACCTAACCTAACCTAACCTAACCTAACCTAACCTAACCTAACCTAACCTAACCTAACCTAACCTAACCTAACCTAACCTAACCTAACCTAACCTAACCTAACCTAACCTAACCTAACCTAACCTAACCTAACCTAACCTAACCTAACCTAACCTAACCTAACCTAACCTAACCTAACCTAACCTAACCTAACCTAACCTAACCTAACCTAACCTAACCTAACCTAACCTAACCTAACCTAACCTAACCTAACCTAACCTAACCTAACCTAACCTAACCTAACCTAACCTAACCTAACCTAACCTAACCTAACCTAACCTAACCTAACCTAACCTAACCTAACCTAACCTAACCTAACCTAACCTAACCTAACCTAACCTAACCTAACCTAACCTAACCTAACCTAACCTAACCTAACCTAACCTAACCTAACCTAACCTAACCTAACCTAACCTAACCTAACCTAACCTAACCTAACCTAACCTAACCTAACCTAACCTAACCTAACCTAACCTAACCTAACCTAACCTAACCTAACCTAACCTAACCTAACCTAACCTAACCTAACCTAACCTAACCTAACCTAACCTAACCTAACCTAACCTAACCTAACCTAACCTAACCTAACCTAACCTAACCTAACCTAACCTAACCTAACCTAACCTAACCTAACCTAACCTAACCTAACCTAACCTAACCTAACCTAACCTAACCTAACCTAACCTAACCTAACCTAACCTAACCTAACCTAACCTAACCTAACCTAACCTAACCTAACCTAACCTAACCTAACCTAACCTAACCTAACCTAACCTAACCTAACCTAACCTAACCTAACCTAACCTAACCTAACCTAACCTAACCTAACCTAACCTAACCTAACCTAACCTAACCTAACCTAACCTAACCTAACCTAACCTAACCTAACCTAACCTAACCTAACCTAACCTAACCTAACCTAACCTAACCTAACCTAACCTAACCTAACCTAACGTAACCTAACCTAACCTAACCTAACCTAACCTAACCTAACCTAACCTAACCTAACCTAACCTAACCTAACCTAACCTAACCTAACCTAACCTAACCTAACCTAACCTAACCTAACCTAACCTAACCTAACCTAACCTAACCTAACCTAACCTAACCTAACCTAACCTAACCTAACCTAACCTAACCTAACCTAACCTAACCTAACCTAACCTAACCTAACCTAACCTAACCTAACCTAACCTAACCTAACCTAACCTAACCTAACCTAACCTAACCTAACCTAACCTAACCTAACCTAACCTAACCTAACCTAACCTAACCTAACCTAACCTAACCTAACCTAACCTAACCTAACCTAACCTAACCTAACCTAACCTAACCTAACCTAACCTAACCTAACCTAACCTAACCTAACCTAACCTAACCTAACCTAACCTAACCTAACTAACCTAACCTAACCTAACCTAACCTAACCTAACCTAACCTAACCTAACCTAACCTAACCTAACCTAACCTAACCTAACCTAACCTAACCTAACCTAACCTAACCTAACCTAACCTAACCTAACCTAACCTAACCTAACCTAACCTAACCTAACCTAACCTAACCTAACCTAACCTAACCTAACCTAACCTAACCTAACCTAACCTAACCTAACCTAACCTAACCTAACCTAACCTAACCTAACCTAACCTAACCTAACCTAACCTAACCTAACCTAACCTAACCTAACCTAACCTAACCTAACCTAACCTAACCTAACCTAACCTAACCTAACCTAACCTAACCTAACCTAACCTAACCTAACCTAACCTAACCTAACCTAACCTAACCTAACCTAACCTAACCTAACCTAACCTAACCTAACCTAACCTAACCTAACCTAACCTAACCTAACCTAACCTAACCTAACCTAACCTAACCTAACCTAACCTAACCTAACCTAACCTAACCTAACCTAACCTAACCTAACCTAACCTAACCTAACCTAACCTAACCTAACCTAACCTAACCTAACCTAACCTAACCTAACCTAACCTAACCTAACCTAACCTAACCTAACCTAACCTAACCTAACCTAACCTAACCTAACCTAACCTAACCTAACCTAACCTAACCTAACCTAACCTAACCTAACCTAACCTAACCTAACCTAACCTAACCTAACCTAACCTAACCTAACCTAACCTAACCTAACCTAACCTAACCTAACCTAACCTAACCTAACCTAACCTAACCTAACCTAACCTAACCTAACCTAACCTAACCTAACCTAACCTAACCTAACCTAACCTAACCTAACCTAACCTAACCTAACCTAACCTAACCTAACCTAACCTAACCTAACCTAACCTAACCTAACCTAACCTAACCTAACCTAACCTAACCTAACCTAACCTAACCTAACCTAACCTAACCTAACCTAACCTAACCTAACCTAACCTAACCTAACCTAACCTAACCTAACCTAACCTAACCTAACCTAACCTAACCTAACCTAACCTAACCTAACCTAACCTAACCTAACCTAACCTAACCTAACCTAACCTAACCTAACCTAACCTAACCTAACCTAACCTAACCTAACCTAACCTAACCTAACCTAACCTAACCTAACCTAACCTAACCTAACCTAACCTAACCTAACCTAACCTAACCTAACCTAACCTAACCTAACCTAACCTAACCTAACCTAACCTAACCTAACCTAACCTAACCTAACCTAACCTAACCTAACCTAACCTAACCTAACCTAACCTAACCTAACCTAACCTAACCTAACCTAACCTAACCTAACCTAACCTAACCTAACCTAACCTAACCTAACCTAACCTAACCTAACCTAACCTAACCTAACCTAACCTAACCTAACCTAACCTAACCTAACCTAACCTAACCTAACCTAACCTAACCTAACCTAACCTAACCTAACCTAACCTAACCTAACCTAACCTAACCTAACCTAACCTAACCTAACCTAACCTAACCTAACCTAACCTAACCTAACCTAACCTAACCTAACCTAACCTAACCTAACCTAACCTAACCTAACCTAACCTAACCTAACCTAACCTAACCTAACCTAACCTAACCTAACCTAACCTAACCTAACCTAACCTAACCTAACCTAACCTAACCTAACCTAACCTAACCTAACCTAACCTAACCTAACCTAACCTAACCTAACCTAACCTAACCTAACCTAACCTAATCTAACCTAACCTAACCTAACCTAACCTAACCTAACCTAACCTAACCTAACCTAACCTAACCTAACCTAACCTAACCTAACCTAACCTAACCTAACCTAACCTAACCTAACCTAACCTAACCTAACCTAACCTAACCTAACCTAACCTAACCTAACCTAACCTAACCTAACCTAACCTAACCTAACCTAACCTAACCTAACCTACCTAACCTAACCTAACCTAACCTAACCTAACCTAACCTAACCTAACCTAACCTAACCTAACCTAACCTAACCTAACCTAACCTAACCTAACCTAACCTAACCTAACCTAACCTAACCTAACCTAACCTAACCTAACCTAACCTAACCTAACCTAACCTAACCTAACCTAACCTAACCTAACCTAACCTAACCTAACCTAACCTAACCTAACCTAACCTAACCTAACCTAACCTAACCTAACCTAACCTAACCTAACCTAACCTAACCTAACCTAACCTAACCTAACCTAACCTAACCTAACCTAACCTAACCTAACCTAACCTAACCTAACCTAACCTAACCTAACCTAACCTAACCTAACCTAACCTAATCTAACCTAACCTAACCTAACCTAACCTAACCTAACCTAACCTAACCTAACCTAACCTAACCTAACCTAACCTAACCTAACCTAACCTAACCTAACCTAACCTAACCTAACCTAACCTAACCTAACCTAACCTAACCTAACCTAACCTAACCTAACCTAACCTAACCTAACCTAACCTAACCTAACCTAACCTAACCTAACCTAACCTAACCTAACCTAACCTAACCTAACCTAACCTAACCTAACCTAACCTAACCTAACCTAACCTAACCTAACCTAACCTAACCTAACCTAACCTAACCTAACCTAACCTAACCTAACCTAACCTAACCTAACCTAACCTAACCTAACCTAACCTAACCTAACCTAACCTAACCTAACCTAACCTAACCTAACCTAACCTAACCTAACCTAACCTAACCTAACCTAACCTAACCTAACCTAACCTAACCTAACCTAACCTAACCTAACCTAACCTAACCTAACCTAACCTAACCTAACCTAACCTAACCTAACCTAACCTAACCTAACCTAACCTAACCTAACCTAACCTAACCTAACCTAACCTAACCTAACCTAACCTAACCTAACCTAACTTACCTAACCTAACCTAACCTAACCTAACCTAACCTAACCTAACCTAACCTAACCTAACCTAACCTAACCTAACCTAACCTAACCTAACCTAACCTAACCTAACCTAACCTAACCTAACCTAACCTAACCTAACCTAACCTAACCTAACCTAACCTAACCTAACCTAACCTAACCTAACCTAACCTAACCTAACCTAACCTAACCTAACCTAACCTAACCTAACCTAACCTAACCTAACCTAACCTAACCTAACCTAACCTAACCTAACCTAACCTAACCTAACCTAACCTAACCTAACCTAACCTAACCTAACCTAACCTAACCTAACCTAACCTAACCTAACCTAACCTAACCTAACCTAACCTAACCTAACCTAACCTAACCTAACCTAACCTAACCTAACCTAACCTAACCTAACCTAACCTAACCTAACCTAACCTAACCTAACCTAACCTAACCTAACCTAACCTAACCTAACCTAACCTAACCTAACCTAACCTAACCTAACCTAACCTAACCTAACCTAACCTAACCTAACCTAACCTAACCTAACCTAACCTAACCTAACCTAACCTAACCTAACCTAACCTAACCTAACCTAACCTAACCTAACCTAACCTAACCTAACCTAACCTAACCTAACCTAACCTAACCTAACCTAACCTAACCTAACCTAACCTAACCTAACCTAACCTAACCTAACCTAACCTAACCTAACCTAACCTAACCTAACCTAACCTAACCTAACCTAACCTAACCTAACCTAACCTAACCTAACCTAACCTAACCTAACCTAACCTAACCTAACCTAACCTAACCTAACCTAACCTAACCTAACCTAACCTAACCTAACCTAACCTAACCTAACCTAACCTAACCTAACCTAACCTAACCTAACCTAACCTAACCTAACCTAACCTAACCTAACCTAACCTAACCTAACCTAACCTATCCTAACCTAACCTAACCTAACCTAACCTAACCTAACCTAACCTAACCTAACCTAACCTAACCTAACCTAACCTAACCTAACCTAACCTAACCTAACCTAACCTAACCTAACCTAACCTAACCTAACCTAACCTAACCTAACCTAACCTAACCTAACCTAACCTAACCTAACCTAACCTAACCTAACCTAACCTAACCTAACCTAACCTAACCTAACCTAACCTAACCTAACCTAACCTAACCTAACCTAACCTAACCTAACCTAACCTAACCTAACCTAACCTAACCTAACCTAACCTAACCTAACCTAACCTAACCTAACCTAACCTAACCTAACCTAACCTAACCTAACCTAACCTAACCTAACCTAACCTAACCTAACCTAACCTAACCTAACCTAACCTAACCTAACCTAACCTAACCTAACGTAACCTAACCTAACCTAACCTAACCTAACCTAACCTAACCTAACCTAACCTAACCTAACCTAACCTAACCTAACCTAACCTAACCTAACCTAACCTAACCTAACCTAACCTAACCTAACCTAACCTAACCTAACCTAACCTAACCTAACCTAACCTAACCTAACCTAACCTAACCTAACCTAACCTAACCTAACCTAACCTAACCTAACCTAACCTAACCTAACCTAACCTAACCTAACCTAACCTAACCTAACCTAACCTAACCTAACCTA
>LR990116.1:21593181-21605681 GCA_905147225.2 Euproctis similis | reverse complement strand
GTCAACCGCATTCCAATGCACGTTATAAGACAAAAGTTTTAAGTGTAAAAATTACGCTTGCTAAACTGAGGGAGGTAGGCAGGTGGAAGTTTTGGACATATATATATATTTGAATAGGGTAAAGGACAAAGTGTGACGTAGTATTAATTATTTTAGATTTTAAGAACATTTTTATTTACCTTCCTGCATAACCCCGTAGAGACCGGGTTCAAAGTTAGGGCTATACTTTAAGCTATTTTTAAGTGGTCTAGATATTTACATTTATTTTTATATTTATTTTTTATTACCTCAACATACAGTCGGCATATCTCGCTGCCTACCCTGTTTGGGATAGCGTGCAATAGCGCTCAATCATCCAAGGAGCATCCAAATAATCTACTTAATTTAACCTTATAACTTAATTACAATCTAAATCTCATCCAATTATATTTAATTTGTTGCTTAAAATTTCTTCAGTCTGATATCTAAATTAAATCTATTACTTCTCTGCCTATCCTCGCTGGAGAAAACGCGTGAAGATACGTTATTTCTCAAGCATTCTTATAAATAAATCTTCTGCCTACCCCGCACGGGACTAGGCGTGAAGCATAAAAGTGGGCGGGTCTTTGGTGAGTCCGAGGTTCGCGTCCACCAAAATTAGGAAATTTCAAAATTTTGTTTTTATTTGTTTTTTGGCTTTTGATTGTATTTTGTTAAAATCTGGAAGGAGATACTCGCAAAATCTACCAAAAATATAACTTTTAATTGAATTTTAAAAATTTTGCTGTTGAAATTTTTCGGTTTCTGAGTTTGATACCTTAGAACGTACCATAGGCTGAGATATTTAATATTAAATAGTAAGTAATCCAAACACACACCTTTTGGGCATTTTTTATTGGAAATAACACCAAAATTTCAAGAAATAACAAGTTTTAGTTTCCATACAATTGTAAATTACCCGACGCCTGTGAAAACTGCATAGCAGCTATATCACTCGCTGCCAAATAGATTATTTACTCTAGCTGTAGGCCCTAACCTACTACATCTAATAAAATATTGAAGGTTTTTGGAAGGAAACCGCTACGCCCCAGTAGGGGTTGACTATGTACTTTATTTTGACCTAATTATCTAATGGACAGGGCTTTATTGTCAAAAAATTTGTTTTTACTTCATGTTCTTATTTTCATTACTATAAACTAAACTAAAATTGCCTATTTGAAAATATTGCAACGCCTATAGAATTTATTTAGCAATCTGTACAAATTGTAATTGCAATCTTTAACTTTTTGGTTCTGCATCAAAACAAATTAATCAATAACTTGTTGATTGAGTCCAAATTTTTGGACTGATCACATTTATTTTATTTTATTTTACTTTTATTTTATGTTGATCTTATTTTTGACAAGTATAAGTGTACCCGTTCATGCTATAAGGCTAATACTAATCAGGCACTATTATTGTTAATGCCTTAGAATAATAAATGGCCCCTGAAAAAGTTAACTAGCAATGTACATAACGCCCTAACTTAAACTGACTTTATCTATTCTATTTACTGTAGTGATAAGCCCTTATTGGGGATGAAAATACCTAACTACCAGCAAGTTGTATGTGCTGGCATTAATTAAACTTAGAGACACGAACTATATCTGCTACCAAAGCGATAACTCACAGTGAGATTAAGTCTCTGACACTTTTCTAGGTTATAACTAGTGTAAACAAACACAGTTTTATATACTTTATTTATTTATTTCCTAAATAACTAGATTTAAGACTGTGTGTTGCTATCTAGACAAGCCCTATTGGCATGTATAGCACAATTTGACCTTAAACAGATTAATATTAATATAATAGATTAATATAATAGATTAATTTATCTCAACCTATCCTAACTCACTAAAAGAGAGATAAAACTTATACATTAGTTGATTTGACTGCTACTGGGATAGCATATTGTATATTTTTAAGTTTTACAGACCAGCCCTATTGGGTAAACAAACACTGATGTTGTAACTGGTTTTCAACATCTGAAACATAAGCTGACATAAAAAATTGACAAAGTGTTTGGCTTTTTACACCAACACTTACATCACTTAAACAATACATTGAGCCATTTACACAACAACATTAACAATCTACAAGCATTATATAAGTAAAGAAGAAACTACACAATACATTATTTATTTATTTTTATAAAACAACAGATATATATATACTACATTATCATATCACAAATTATACACACTTCTGGCCTAGACATTTATAAACAAAACTTCAATCTTAGGTCAGAACGGTACTACACATATTCACCAATCTTGTTTATCAATCTAAACACTACATTTCTGCTATACTATAGAATAAATAATATCACTATATGCTGAAGTACTATTTAATATCATATTGATCCTATTGGTAAAATATTGACAAGCTAAGCAAACCAGTATAGTTACTTATGCAATAGTTAACATTTAACATTACATATATTAAATGTTGATAATCAAATATTCATGTATTACACCACTATAGTATAAACTAAATATACATACTATTTACCTACTTACAAGCAAATAAACTTGCTTCTTAAAACTAAACCTGTATTACAAATCTGTACTTATCCTAACTCAATCATAATACATATTGGTTGATTCAATAGTCTATATATATCATACTTTCATACCATAAACTACATACAAATCCTATCTAATTTATTCTAGTATATATAACATATATTATTTTATATAGATAATTTATATATATAAAGCAAACATTTTGCAACAAATATATATTCTATTTATTATACACCACAAACAATACACATATAAGACACAAACCAATTGATTATACAATTTGACCCAGACCCTTTACATCTGGACAAAATGATCCCGCGAAGAACCCCACCGCCTTACAAAATCAAGCGCACCCCGCCAAAAAATCTGAATGTTACGATAGACCTTGAAGGGCGGGACTTGGAACAACCAGGGCACTCCAGAGAGGGAAGAGTGAGTGTGGGAGAGAGGGTGGCGGCGTTTGACCCCAGGGCCACGATAACGCCGCCTGCTGTGAGCATGGCGGCACCGCGAGCACTTGGGTCAAAGGTCACCACAAGTAAGAAAGGGAAACTGGAAGGGCAGGCCCTCCCAGTGGACCCGGTGGCGGAACTGTTGGCGCGAGCGAGGGGCCCTTTTGACGGCAGGATGGAGGAGAGCACTATCCACGCCCGAATTATCAACGGGTCCATCGCATGCTCGAGAAACTTACGCTCGGACATCAAAAAGAATGTGCTCGCGTCAGCGGACCGCAACCATTGCCTGCTGGGGGAGGCAGAAAGGGAGATTGGCGAATTAAAGAAAGAGAACAGAAGATTGAAAGAAGGAATGGAAAAGGAAAGGACTGAACTCCTGAAAGAAGTCGAAAGGTTGAAGAAAGAAAATGAAACACTAAGGAAGTTAAAATCAGTTACGGCGGAGGAAGAAACGAAAGAGGGAAGGAAGACGGAGGGAGAGAAAGACGAGATGGTGAATAGAATGGAAAGAGTGTGCGAGATGGTATTGAGCAGCTTGAGAGGACACGAGCAAGCCTTGGGGGAGCATAGAATAGCAATGGAAACGCTGAAAGGGGCAGTCGAAAACGCAGCAATGGTGCCGGGTGGCGAAGCGCGAACGGGTGAGTTCCAGGAGCTCAAGCAGATCGCTTCTGAGCTAAGGGTACAATTGACCAACATCAAAGAAGATGCCCCAACCTACGCACAGGCTCTGGCGAAGTCCCCACCGAGGGCAAAACCCATGCACTCAATTATCGTTGGGCACATCGATGATCTGGAGACCAGCTCAGAAACAATTGAGCGCATTAAAGACACCATTAAGGCGAGGCAGAGTGGCGCACGCATTGAGCGGGTGCGGAAGATAAGGGACGGCAAGGTGGTGCTCAGCTGTGCTGACAAGGAAGAGCTTCAAAGGGTCGAGGCTCAACTTGCCAGTAATGAGCGGTTGAAGGTGGAGCAAGCCACAAATAAGCGCCCCCTAGTCGTCTTAAAAAATTTATTGGCATACAACACAGACGCGGATATTGAAGCTGCTCTGACCAACCAAAATAAACACTTGATGGAGGCCTTATCGGCGGACGAGGCAAAGGTGGAGGTGAGGTACCGGAGGCGGGCGAGAAATTCTTTGGAGTGCCACGCCGTTCTCCGGGTCTCGCCAAAACTTTGGCAAAGGCTTACGTCCGCCGGTAGGGTCTACATAGATCTGCAGGTGATAAAAGTCCAAGATCAGTCACCCCTGGTGCAGTGCACAAGGTGCCTGGGCTTTGGGCATGGGCGGAAGCTCTGCACGGAGGGTGCAGACCTCTGCAATTACTGTGGGGGTCCGCACCTGAAGTCTGAGTGTACGCAGCTGCTCGAAGGCCAGGAGCCTACGTGCAAGAACTGCATCAGGGCAAAGCTGCTTGCAAACAACCATATTGCTTTCAGTGACGAATGTCCTGTTCGCAAGAAATGGGACGCACTGGCGAGGTCTGCTGTAGCCTATAGCTAGAGCCGCCAGTCGTCCACAAAGTCACTAAACTAAATTAGCGCTACTTGATTTAAATGGCGACAATTTATACAAACACAACATACATATCCATAAAACACAAATACACAGAAATCACAACATAGTTAAAAAATTTATGTTGAAATATATATTATAAAATATATACAGAGACAACATAACACGATAAATATGACACTAATATTCAAGATGGGATAACAAAGTAAAACTATAAAATGCAAACAGCAGCAGTTAACACCGCTGACGCTGCAGGAAACTCCACATAGCCAAAATAAAAGAACAGAAGCCCAAATGTCTGAGCTCAAATCTTAATACTAATGAAAATGTAAAAATTAACTGACCTGAACTGTAACCTAATGCTAAGTAGACCTAAGAAAAAGAAATTTATAAAAACTAAAACTATGTAACTTAACCATATATGTAGAACTAAGTTAAAACAAATGTAAAAATTAAGAAAATACTATACATTAAATAAGTCTAAGTATATGTTTAAAAGAAATGTAATGATAAGTAAAACTTGTAATGTAAACAAAAACAAACAAATTGATGTGCCTATTATGAATGTAAAAATAGTAAAGATAAAATGTGTACATAATCAATAAATACCCGCACCGCTGAAGAAATTATTACCCCCATAAATAAGGTCTCCACTTATGGTGGAGGAAAATTCGCGGGCCGGGCCTTAGCGTCCGGACAAAAAAAAAAAAAAAAAAAAAAAAAAAAAAAAAAAAAAAAAAAAAAACCTAACCTAACCTAACCTAACCTAACCTAACCTAACCTAACCTAACCTAACCTAACCTAACCTAACCTAACCTAACCTAACCTAACCTAACCTAACCTAACCTAACCTAACCTAACCTAACCTAACCTAACCTAACCTAACCTAACCTAACCTAACCTAACCTAACCTAACCTAACCTAACCTAACCTAACCTAACCTAACCTAACCTAACCTAACCTAACCTAACCTAACCTAACCTAACCTAACCTAACCTAACCTAACCTAACCTAACCTAACCTAACCTAACCTAACCTAACCTAACCTAACCTAACCTAACCTAACCTAACCTAACCTAACCTAACCTAACCTAACCTAACCTAACCTAACCTAACCTAACCTAACCTAACCTAACCTAACCTAACCTAACCTAACGTAACCTAACCTAACCTAACCTAACCTAACCTAACCTAACCTAACCTAACCTAACCTAACCTAACCTAACCTAACCTAACCTAGCCTAACCTAACCTAACCTAACCTAACCTAACCTAACCTAACCTAACCTAACCTAACCTAACCTAACCTAACCTAACCTAACCTAACCTAACCTAACCTAACCTAACCTAACCTAACCTAACCTAACCTAACCTAACCTAACCTAACCTAACCTAACCTAACCTAACCTAACCTAACCTAACCTAACCTAACCTAACCTAACCTAACCTAACCTAACCTAACCTAACCTAACCTAACCTAACCTAACCTAACCTAACCTAACCTAACCTAACCTAACCTAACCTAACCTAACCTAACCTAACCTAACCTAACCTAACCTAACCTAACCTAACCTAACCTAACCTAACCTAACCTAACCTAACCTAACCTAACCTAACCTAACCTAACCTAACCTAACCTAACCTAACCTAACCTAACCTAACCTAACCTAACCTAACCTAACCTAACCTAACCTAACCTAACCTAACCTAACCTAACCTAACCTAACCTAACCTAACCTAACCTAACCTAACCTAACCTAACCTAACCTAACCTAACCTAACCTAACCTAACCTAACCTAACCTAACCTAACCTAACCTAACCTAACCTAACCTAACCTAACCTAACCTAACCTAACCTAACCTAACCTAACCTAACCTAACCTAACCTAACCTAACCTAACCTAACCTAACCTAACCAACCAACTGCGCTCGACCGCCACCCAGAGCGCCACGAATTAGGCCGCTCCGCGTTCAAAAATTCTAAAAATTGGTCTTTTTCGCGATTTTTGAACTTTAAAAAGTGCTTACATATGTTTCTCAGTGATATCTAAGTGTGTGCTAAATTGTGCAGCGATACACCCAAAATTGTGGATTTTTTCTGAACAAAAACTTATTTTGAGGTTAGTCTTACCCAAAAAATTTTCAGTTTTTGGTCAAAAACTTTTGATTTTAAGCGGGCCGTCGTGTATCGGCTATTGTGATTCTGTTTTATTTATGACTCTCCATCTATCTACCAAATTTGAACGCTATCGGACAATTATTTAGTGATTTACAGACAATTTACAAAAAACCACGTGGTGACTAACTTCTTAAATACAATAGCCACAACCAAACGTAATACTTCGTTAGAACCGCGTTAAAAAGCCCTTTACAGGGAAACATCAACCAACATTGTGTGATACATACTTTGGAAGTTATTGGACATTTTTTAAAAAACATTTATTTTTTCCATTTACTTTCACATTGAAAGCTCTATATCTAAAAATCCAAAGCGATAACCTACCTTTTTTATTACTTTATTTTATTTCACATATATCAGTGCACATACCTACCAAGTTTCAGATTTTTCCCGCTCATAGTTTTTAAGATAATAATTTTTCAATCATATAAGGTAATTTTCCTTCCCGCCACGTGCTCCCTCATCTTTCATCCTAGGAGCATGTTGTAGGTGTCATTCGAACCGCCTCGGCGTGCTGATTCCAACGATATATCACACGCCCCCGTACAGCATCTTCTTCACATAAACCAACGCTATTTTCAGGTGTGTACCAAAATTTCAAAAACGCTCTTACCCCTCCTGAAAAATTTCTCAGGAAGACTTCTTGTTTTTTTTACATTATCTTACAGTATAACTATCCAGAACTGGAGACACCAATTTTGGAATTTTTCTCATCAATAGTTTTTTATTTATTGAATTTTTTCTTCAAAATGGTAATTTTCGCCATCACCGAATAACTTGGTTTCTCAATTATCTCGGAAAGTACGCGTCGTAGCGCAATTCTGAGCGAATTTTCATTCAGTTTGATCTGAAGCGATTGTTTGGTCAACCTACCAAACCACACCAACAAATCTCCCATTTTCCCGAATTTTTACCTTCTTCAACTGATAACTTTTTACACAAGTGAGCCCTGGTAGATTTCAACATGGGGGATCAAAGAGGGGATGGTGGAGCACCACCCCCCCCCCCCCCCCCCTCTCTGCCGTGCACCGCAGCGGAAGCAAAAGACTCAACATCTTTACAAAACACCATCCAAAAACTTTCGGATTTTATTATAAAGACAATAAATGATGGCCGAAGCGTGACTGCAGTCAACAAGAAACTAATCAAAGAAGCAGCTGCAGAGATATCCAAAAGCATCAACTCACTTCCAAATTTTCTGAACGCGACTGGCGAATCCGGCTCTCCGACTACTTCTACACCAGCCTGCGACCTAAAGAATGAGATCATCAGCGCCGTCCGTCAGGAAATGGTCTCGTTCAAAAAGGAACTTCTCACTAATACTTCAAGCCTTCAGCATCTTTCGCCCACCGGATTCTCATATGCTCAAGCTGCCCGAATGTCTTCACCCGGCCCTGGTAAACAACAACAACAACAACAAAGACTGATGACCCCAACCCCACTTGTCTCCAAACCATCTCTAATCATCGCGTCGAAAAAGCCGGGTGCCACCTCTGCTGACACCCTGTCATCCTGGAGGACAGCAGTGTCCTTCCGGGACACCAAATTCACTCCAGCTGGCGTCCAATTCATCTCCAACGCCAAGATCCGCGTGGAGTTCGACAGTGCGGAGCACCTGGAAGCGGCCCTCCAGAAGGTCGGTAAGTCGAACCCCTACATCACTGCTGAAGTCTCAAGAAAATTAAAACCAATGTTTATTGTTAAGGGGGTGAATTCCGACACCTCCCCAGATGAACTGCAAACCACCATAATAAAACAGAACTCCCTCATTTCTGACCACATTAAAAGCGACGAAGATATACAATTCAAATTTAAAAGACCTAATAAAAACAAACTCTTATACAACGCCGTATTTGTCTGCTCGCCTTATCTCTTTAAAAACATCATACACTTACAAAAAATCAATATTAATCACCAGCGGGTTCATGTCGAGGAATTCACCCCCTTACTCCAGTGTTACAAATGTCTCGAATTTGGACACACCAAAAACTTTTGTAAAACAGACACCACCAGATGCTCACACTGCGCTGAATCTGGACATCTATTTAAAGACTGCCCGGTTCAGAAAGACTTAAACAAATCCTGCTGCTTCAACTGTAAAGCCCACCAGACAAAACACAACGGGAACGCCGGCACTGACAACACTCCCTCACTCTCCCACAGCGCCACATCCGACTCCTGCCCGAGAAAAATCCATATGGCTGCACGCATCCGCCTCCGTATCGATTATGGATCCAAATAGTTATCCTGATAGCAACCATCACTCTTCTGCTACCCCCTCCCACGCTTCATCTTCACCCAACCTTTCCAACTCCATTCAAATAAATCTCGGTCGCAGCAGAAACGCTGCCCATGAACTCTCTGTCTTTCTCAACCAGCAACAACCCCATTACGCCTTCATCACCGAGCCGTACACTGGCAACACCAATCGCATGAAACTTGATCTCTCTGATTACACACTACACCAATTTCCCACCGAACGCCCTTCTCGCGCAGCCATTGCTATTCATAAAGACGCCTCCTCCACCCTTGGCATATCCCAGTACTCCACCCCTGAACTGTGTATTGTCCAATCCACCGACTCCCACACCAACTGTAATATTTTCCTTATATCCGTCTACCTAGAACCTCGCACAGACACCCACAACACACTTGACCTCCTCCAACGTTTCCTTCACCATCACCATAACCCCACATCCATTATCTGCGGCGACTTCAATGGATGGCACAGCCTATGGGGCTCACACGCCAACAACCGCAGAGGTGAACTCATCGCGGACTTCATACTTGCCAACAACCTAGTCATCTCCAACAGCGGCAACGCACCCACCTTCAACACAGTCACTCATGGCCGACTTCGTGAATCCATCATTGACCTAACCCTCATCAGCAACCTCCCATCCCTTCATATAAGCAACTGGTCCGTCAATCCTCAAATCACCCCCAGCTCCGATCACAACGCCATCACCTTCTATGCCTCATTCCACAACACTAAATTCACTAAAGACAAGAAACTCACCACATTCAAATATAACACAACCTCATATAACTGGAACAGAAACTCCGACAGATTCACCTCCATGATCGCTGACAAACTCCCTCGTATAGAGAACATTGAGCAACTTGACACTGACGAAATTGACCTTTTAGTCTCTGACTTCACGTACGCCATCCAACACACCTGTGACCGCCTACTCCCCCGTGCCCATGGCATACCAAAAAAACCTCCCTTTTGGAATGACGAGCTCGATTCCCTCAAACGGAAGGTCCTTCAAATCCATCACAAACTATCCCGTTACAAACGACGACGACTTCCCCTAGACGACCTCATACTTGCACGAAACCAAGCCCGACGAGAATACTCTGACGTATTCTGCTCCACCTCCACCCAGCATTTCAAGGAATTCTGCAGCCGACAAATCAAAGAAAATGTATGGTCTGTCACCAATCGCATCATCAAAACAAAACCACTCTCCAACCCCCCTTCCACCCTACTCCTCAGCGACGGCACCTACACTACTGACAGCCACGACACCACAAACGCCCTCCTCAACAACTTCTTCCCCCATGACACACCTGACTCTACCCCCTCCCAACAACTTATTAGATCCCTAATCCCCACACCCATCGACTCTCCCCCTGAACCACCTTTCACTACCACTGAGGTCTTAAACGGCCTCAGACACATGAACCCCAAAAAAGCCCCTGGAATCGACCACCTTACAGCGGACATCTGCCTCCAATTCGCAACCCGATTCCCCGACTACCTTACTAAAATCTACAATAGATGTCTTGTGCTCTCCTTCTTCCCCACCCCCTGGAAACACGCCGTCATCAAAATCATACCCAAACCTGGCAAAACCGACCACTCCTCTTTCTCCTCTTTTCGCCCAATAGGTCTCATTAATGTCTTTGGAAAACTTTTTGAAAAACTCATTATTGATCGACTGACTTACCACCTTAGCTCCCACCATCTAAGTAACTCTCGCCAGTTCGGATTCAAGCAACAAACATCTACCACCCAAGCCATCTCCACTGCCCTCAACTTCATCCGCTCCAAAAAAACCCTTGGCGAACATGTCATTGCCCTTTCCCTTGACATCAAGGCTGCCTTTGACAATGCGTGGTGGCCGGCCATACTCCACAGACTCCGTCACTATAACTGCCCCCAAAATATTTACCACATATTAAACAATTATCTCACTGATCGAACCATAGAACTTAATTTCTCGGACTGCAATATGACCAGAACCATGACTCGGGGATGCATACAGGGCTCCGTATGTGGGCCCACTATGTGGAACCTCATCATTGACGAACTCCTCGACCTCGACCTTCCCCCCAACTGCCACATACAGGCTTATGCTGACGACATCCTTCTCATTATTCACTCTTCTTCTCTGTCCACACTTCAACACACCACCAACACCGCACTCGACCGCATCAGCAAATGGGGTCAAAGTGTTAAATTGCACTTTGGGCCTGATAAAACCAAACTCACTGCATTTACTAGCAAAGCTTCCACCCTCTCTATCATCATGGACAACACCACCCTTACCTACTGTGATGAATTCAAATACCTAGGCATTATCATCGACAACAAACTCAAATTCACCAGTCACGCACTTTACACCATAGAAAAATCAAAAAAACTCCTCCATAAACTCCTTCTGTTCACCCGACCTACCTGGGGCATCCACTCCGACAACATTAGAACTATATACGAGCAAGTCATCACTCCCATAATCACCTACGCATCTTGCATCTGGTCTAGTGCCCTCCGTTACAAATACATTAATAAAAAATTCCTCTCCCTCCAACGTTTATTCGCCATCAAAATCATTCATGGATTTCGCACTTGCAGCACAGTCACCTCCATCTCCTTAGCCCGACTAATCCCCCTTACGGATAAAATCAAAGCTGTTTCCCAATTAGAAAGCACCAAACTTCTCGGCCACTCGAATTTCCTCCCTTCCGACATCCCTATAGAAAAACCAGCCCTCCCCTCCGCACTACTCCACCCCTCCCTCAGAGTACCTATATCCTACACTGAAATCCACTCACTACTAGAATATCAACAATTCCCCCTCCCCACACACAACACTATACGCATCTTCACCGACGGCAGCCGCCATGATAATGTCGTTGGCGCCGCCTTTGTGGCCATCGACCCGCATGGCGACTGCACAACAAAAAAATTCAAATTACACCCAACATGCTCCGTCTTCCAAGCAGAAATGCTCGCGATCGACGGGGCTATTAATTGGTTCTTACACTCACACACACAACCCAAATACACTGACATTCACTCCATATATATCTTCTCCGACAGTCAATCCGCCCTCATGGAACTTTCCAACCCCTACAGCCATAATCCATTAGCTGTCCGCATCTTCCACTCCCTCCACTCTGCCAGATCCCACAACCTCACCGCTCGCTTTGCATGGGTCAGAGCCCACACTGACATACCTGGTAATGATATGGCCGACATTGCTGCCAAATCCGCCGCCTCTCTCCGCAAACAACCCGACTATACCCATGCCCCCATTTCCCACATCAAATCCAACATCCGTAAACAACTCACTATCGCCTCTCAAAACTATTATGAAAACTCTCCCGGCTCTATACACACTAAAAAACTCCTTCCAACTTTCCTAGATATTCAAAAATTCACCTCTGCCTGTAAACTCACCTTCGCCGTCACCCAATTTCTCACCAATCATGCATATCATAAATCGTATCTTCACCGCTTCCACATCACCGACAACGACCTATGCCCTTGCGACTCCACCATTTCACAA
>LR990116.1:21398181-21590681 GCA_905147225.2 Euproctis similis | reverse complement strand
TATTTATTTATTTTTCATAAAACAACAGATATATATATACTACATTATCATATCATAAACTATACACACTTCTGGCCTAGACATTTATAAACAAAACTTCAATCTTAGGTCAGAACGGTACTACACATATTCACCAATCTTGCTCATCAATCTAAACACTACATTTCTGCTATACTATAGAATAAATAATATCACTATATGCTGAAGTACTATTTAATATCATATTGATCCTATTGGTAAAATATTGACAAGCTAAGCAAACCAGTATAGTTACTTATGCAATAGTTAACATTTAACATTACATATACTAAATGTTGATAATCAAATATTCATGTATTACACCACTATAGTATAAACTAAATATACGCACTATTTACCTACTTACAAGCAAATAAACTTGCTTCTTAAAACTAAACCTGTATTACAAATCTGTACTTATCCTAACTCAATCATAATACATATTGGTTGATTCAATAGTCTATATATATCATACTTCACACCATAAACTACATACAAATCCTATCTAATTTATTCTAGTATACAGTATCAGTATCCTTTTGGACCCTATCCCCCCCACTCCCCCTCCCCAAAATTTTTCTATTTTATTTATTTTTTCGGAATTTTTGCTGGTTGATAGGTGGTAACAATTGGTAATTGTCCTGACAATCGACCATCTTGTGCCACCTCAGACCGGCATACAAAATTAAATATTACATTTACAAAACCTTATTCCCTCACCTTTTCTGCTCGCATTGAGTCCGGTCGCCTGTTATAGTGCTCCGGGGGCCGCCTCCCTGTAAAAGTGTGTTGTGACGTCCGAATTGAATTCTGGAATTTTATTGTATTTTATTTTATTCTTAGTATTGCATTTTATTTTTTATTTTTTATTTTGACAACTGTTTGGGCTCTTTACACCCACAGTGAATAATATTTTATTGACAATTTTGTTTTTAACTATATTAATTATTGACACGGGCTCTATACACCCATTTTACTTTTAAATTGACCATTATTTATTTTACTTTATTCAATTAATAGCAGCCAGTTAGCCCAGACCTTTTACATCTGGGAACTGAGCATTGATTATTGACTGAACGCGAACTCCACCCACAATGGCGTGTGCTAGAACCCCCGTCAAGGGCCTTAAGAACTTAATTGACTCAGACAGGAAGGACAGGACCTTCGACCTAGGCCAAACGTCCCCCCCAGTCCCACCCAAAGCCAACCCGTTAACCAAAGTGGCAAAGCCACCCCAAAAAGGGGTTAATGTCAGGCGGTCGGTGGAGGGGATCGAGAGCGACATATCGAGACTGACACCTAACATCTCGACTAAGCCACAAAAAGCAACGACTCCCACAATTAAGGTCGATCCAAAAACGGACAAAGCCAAAGAAGGCCCACACAAAAATAAGGACGAAAGGAATGTCAGAGTAGCCGAGGCCCTAAACTGTCAGTCAAAGGCGCTAGAGCTACTAGGACTGTCAAAAAACTTAAAAACCGATGTGAAAAAGGGAGTAGTAGGATATATAGACCACTTAGTCCAACTGGTGAGAGCAGCAGAAGGGGACAGGCGGGACCAGGACTCGGGAGGAGTCAAGGAAGTAGCACACGAGGAGGCTACCGACCTTAAAGCCCAACTCAAGGAGCACGCCCTGGAGCTGAAGGCTTTCAGGAGTACCCTCGAGAACGCGTCCCTCTTTCCGGGAGGGGAAGGGCGTCGCGAGGATGACACAATCCGCGAGGAGGTCAAGGAGCTAAGGGAGACCATGTTGGAGACGGTGAAGCAGATCTCGGAGTTGAAGGGAAACATCCCTACTTACGCCGAGATCGCCAACAGATCCCGTCACCAACCAGCAATGGAACCCAGACACTCCATCATCGTGACGTCCGAAACCGATACGGAGACGGGGGATGCAGTGGTGGAAAAGGTGCGGACAGCCCTCAATGCGAGGGAAAACGGGCTCCAGATCCGGCAACTCAGAAAGGCTAGGGACGCCAAAGTGGTCATCAGCTGCCCAACACAGCGAGAGCTGGAAAAGGCGGCTGACCACATTAAGGCGGCCCCAGGCCTCAAATTAGAACCCGCTAAAAACAAAAACCCGCTAGTGGTACTGCGGAACGTACTCACATATAACACCGACGCGGACATAATAAAAGCTCTCAAGAGCCAAAATGGACGTCTGATGGAGGGCCTGGCGGAGGAGGAGGCTGCCGTGGAGGTGCGATACAGGAGGAGAGCGCGAAACTCCCTGGAGTGCCACGCGATCCTCCGTATAGCGCCGAAACTATGGCAAAGGCTGACTTCGGCCGGCAGGGTCTTCATCGACATCCAGCAGATAAGAGTGGAGGACTGGAGCCCGCTAGTCCAGTGTACCAAGTGCCTGGCATTCGGACATGGGCGCAGGGCGTGCCTGGAGAAAAAGGACTGCTGCAACCATTGCGGGGGCGAACATGTAAGGGCAGAATGCCCCGACCAGGCGGCAAACAAACCGCCAAAATGCAAGAACTGTGCCAAACAAAGGCTCGCTGACACGGAACACACCGTGTACAGCAACAGCTGTCCAGTCAGACGCAGATGGGACGCATTAGCCAGAGCCACCACGGCATATTGCTAAGGGCGCCCCGGGCGAGACAAAGGCTCCAAACAGTGGAAAGCAGTACCTGATTCTCCAGGCAAACCTTCAGCGCAAAGAGCTGGCTACTCAGGAGATTATGCTGGAAGCCACAAACCGTAGGGCAGCAATCGCCTTACTCCAGGAACCGTACGTGGGGGGAATAAAGGCCATGAAGGCGTACGGCCCGGCGAGGATACTCCAGAACGCTCGCCGCGATGGAGGCACTGTGAAGGCCGCGATAGCGGTGTTCGACCCCGATATCGCCGCCACACAGTGCGTCCAATTCACCACGAACAACATCGTAGTGGTGAAACTGCAGACCAGCGCCTGGAGTGTAATCGCCGTCTCGTATTACTTCGAGCCTGACCAGCCCATCGCGCCTTACCTGGAGCATATATCCAGAGTGGTCAGACAGTTCGGTGCCGGGAACATGGTGATTGGCGGCGACGCCAACGCCAAGAATCCATGGTGGGGCAGTAAGGTCCTTGACGAGAGGGGGGAGCACTTCATTGGTATGATCGACCAACTGGGCTTACAGGTGCTCAACAGCGGCAGAGTCCCCACGTTTGACACGGTGAGGGGCGGACGCCGCATCACCAGCATCGTCGACGTCACGGCGTGCGGGGAGGACCTGTACGGACTGGTCGAAGACTGGAGAGTGGACACCGGCCTAACTAGCTCCGACCACAACGGAATAGAGTTCAAACTAAACATAAGAAAAGGAAAGGGAATCACAGTGGAAAGAACCACCAGAAAATATAATACCAAAAAAAGGGGACTGGGAGAAATTCAAACAAAAAATCAAACAACTTAAAGAAGAAAATAATATAAATATAGAATCAGTTAAAAATATTAAAAATAAAGAAGGCATAAACGAACTTATAACAAAAATTAATAACATTATCACAGAAGCTTGTGAAATTAGCATGCCTAAGCATAAAAATGCACATAGACTCACCGTTCCGTGGTGGTCGGAGGAGTTAGAGGCGATGAAGAAGGGTGTGGTGACCAGGAAGAACAGGATCCGAAACGCACGTCCGAACCGGAGGTCCTCTGTCGTTGAAGAGTACCTGAAAGCAAAAGAAGAGTACGAAATTAGTGCTAAAAAAGCGCAAATTTCCAGCTGGAAAAATTTTTGCCAAAAGCAGGATAGAGAAGGGGTTTGGGAGGGTATATATAGGGTAATAAAAAGTACCAAAAAAAGAGAAGAGGATCTGCAGCTGATAAAAAGTGGTCAGGTGCTGAACCCTCAGGAGTCGGTCGAGCACTTGGCGGAGGTCTTCTTCCCCGATGACACGGGGGCGGACGATGATGACCACCATCGACGGCTGAGGATTCTCGCGGACAATGTGAGGTACCCGGTTGGAGAACCTGAACCGGAGTTCACGCCCGCGGAACTAAGGTCGGCGATGGTGAGTTTCAATCCAAAGAAAGCCCCCGGAGCGGACGGCTTTACGGCGGACGTCTGCGCCCGTGCGATCGGGGAAGACCCAGGCCTCTACCTTCAGGTATACAACCAGTGCTTGAGACTCAAATGTTTTCCCCAAAAGTGGAAGGTGGCCACCGTTATAGCCTTGAGAAAGCCGGGAAAGGACGACTACACGCACCCGAAATCCTACAGACCCATAGGCCTGCTGCCAGTGATGGGTAAAATCCTGGAAAAGATGGTGGTCAGGAGGCTGATGCACCACCTGGTGCCCCGTCTGAGCCCCCGCCAGTACGGCTTTATGCCCCAGCGCGGCACGGAGGACGCCCTCTGTGACCTTATGGCCCATGTGAGGGGCCTCCTCCTGAGGAAGAGGTTAATCACATTGGTGTCCTTGGACATAGAGGGCGCCTTCGATAGCGCTTGGTGGCCGGCAATAAAGCTTAGGCTGGCGGAGGAACAGTGTCCGGGAAGGCTGGGTGGTCTCTTGGCCGACTACCTCCGCCATCGAACGGTTAGGGTCCTGTACGCCGGCTGCGAGCACACGAAGGGCACAAGCAGGGGCTGCATACAGGGTTCTATTGGGGGTCCCATTCTTTGGAATCTCCTACTGGACCCGCTGCTGAAAGGTCTCACGGAGATGGGCGAGTACTGCCAGGCTTTCGCCGATGATGTGGTGCTCGTCTTCTCCGGGGACACAGCGGCGGAAATCCAGAGCCGCGGCAATGCCGCCCTCGAGTATGTTCGGGATTGGGGCGTCCGAAACAAGCTGAGGTTTGCACCACATAAAACTAATATGATGGTGCTTACCAATAAGCTCAAGTACGACGTCCCACATCTCAGCATGGGCGGGGTCGACATTGCAGCGGCTAAGGAGATTAAACTCTTGGGGCTTGTCATCGACAGCAAGCTGACGTTCAACGCCCACACCGCGCATGTGTGCGAGAAGGCGTTGGGCGTCTATAAGCAGCTGTCCAAAGCCGCCAGAGTCAGCTGGGGCCTCCATCCGGAGATAATCCGGACCATTTATGTGGCCACTGTGGAGCCCATAGTCTGCTACGCGGCCGGCGCATGGGCCCCTGCCACCAGCAAACTCGGGGTGAGGAGACGGCTGGACGCTGTTCAGCGGTCCTTCGCCCAAAAGCTCTGCAAGGCGTATCGCACGGTGTCTCTAAACGCTGCGCTGGTTCTGGCCGGGGTACTACCCCTCGACGCAAGGATAAGGGAAAATGCTTCCCTCTATCTGGCGAAGAGGGGGGTGCCGCGGCCGGAGCTGGCAGACAGGGAAATAGAGAGACCGTGTCGGTTCGCCGAAAGGCCTCATCCTGCCGCGCATATCGGTCGGCAGTTCCTGAGGCTTGAGTCTGAGGACCAAGTGGCCGACATGGTGGACAGTGCAGTACACATCTACACCGACGGCAGCAAGCTTGAGGGCAAGGTCGGAGCCTCGCTATCTGTATGGATAGACGGGGCCGAGACGAAGTCCCTCAAGCTGAAGCTGTCAGATTACTGCACTGTCTACCAGGCCGAACTGCTGGCCATATGCAAGGCGGCGGAGTTGGCGGCTGAGGGCGCGGGCGAGGGATACGCGATCATCAGCGACAGTCGCTCCGCACTCGAGACCGTCGTCAATGACGACGCCCCCCATTCACTGGCAGCTAGGGCTAGGTGGCACCTGGATCGAAAACCGGGTAAAATAAAACTTTATTGGGTCAAGGCCCACGTGGGAATTCCGGGAAACGAAAGGGCGGATGAGTTGGCGAAGGCAGCGGCACTTGCGGTCAAGACCAAACCTGTCTACGACAAATTTCCGGTTTCCTTCGCCAAGCGACTCATCCGCAAGGAAACGCTTGGCGAATGGAACCGGAGATATCGGGAGGGCTTGACCGCGAGTGTCACAAAGACTTTCTTTCCGGATGCTATCCGGGCCTTCAAAATTATTAAGACTCTGCGGATTGACTCGTTACTGACCCAGGTGCTTACCGGGCATGGGGGGTTCTCCGAGTACTTGACAAGGTTTAAGTGCAAGGAGGACCCGTCGTGCGCCTGCGACTCGGTCAGTGACGAGTCAATCCTGCACCTAATACTTGACTGTCCTATCTTCGGAAGGGAGAGATATGACGTGGAGAGCAAGATAAACATGGGCATAAAGATGGGAAACCTAAATAAAATAATAGAAAATAAAGAAATTAGAAACGAATTCCTTGTGTACTGCAAAAATGTAGCGCAGACCATAATAAACAGAAATAAGTAGCATTAAGACACAATGCATGTACTATAAGGTCGACCTGATAATGTGTGTATGTGGCGTTTATATAGGATATAAGTAAATGTCGATAATGTTAATTGATAAGTAATTGAAATGATTGTAATTGTAATGTTTAATGGAACTGATATAATTGTAATAGTAATAATAATAATTGTAATAGTTAATGATAAGAATAATAAAAATAATTGTAATAATTGATGATAAAAAGTAATTGTAATGATTGATAAAGGAAAATAATTGTAATAAATGACGACAACAAAGTATTGTGAAATGTATAAAGGAATGCAAACAAGTAGGGTAATAGGATAAGAAATAATAATAAATAAGACGAAATATAAATGTATGGAGATATAATTATAGTTAATAATATAAATGTAACAAAGATTCAAATAAACTCGACAAGGGCGAAGACCCTACTGAAAAACTCATTCCCCTACTACAATGTAAAGAACTAAATAAAGGTCCTAATTATGTTAGGAGTGTTTCGCGGGCCGGGCCACAGCGCTCGGACAAAAAAAAAAAAAAAAAAAAAAAAAAAAAAAAAAAAACCTAACCTAACCTAACCTAACCTAACCTAACCTAACCTAACCTAACCTAACCTAACCTAACCTAACCTAACCTAACCTAACCTAACCTAACCTAACCTAACCTAACCTAACCTAACCTAACCTAACCTAACCTAACCTAACCTAACCTAACCTAACCTAACCTAACCTAACCTAACCTAACCTAACCTAACCTAACCTAACCTAACCTAACCTAACCTAACCTAACCTAACCTAACCTAACCTAACCTAACCTAACCTAACCTAACCTAACCTAACCTAACCTAACCTAACCTAACCTAACCTAACCTAACCAGTCTGCGCTCGACCGCCACCCAGAGCGCCACGAATTAGGCCGCTCCGCGTTCAAAAATTCAAAAAATTGGTCTTTTTCGCGATTTTTGAACTTTAAAAAGTGTCTACATATGTTTCTCAGTGATATCTAAGTGTGTGCTAAACTGTGCAGCGATACACCCAAAATTGTGGATTTTCTCTGAACAAAAACTTATTTTGAGGTTAGTCTTACCCAAAAAATTTTCAGTTTTTGGTCAAAAACTTTTGATTTTAAGCGGGCCGTCGTGTATCGGCTATTGTGATTCTGTTTTATTTATGACTCTCCATCTATCTACCAAATTTGAACGCTATCGGACAATTATTTAGTGATTTACAGACAATTTTCAAAAAACCACGTGGTGACTAACTTCTTAAATACAATAGCCACAACCAAACGTAATACTTCGTTAGAACCGCGTTAAAAAGCCCTTTACAGGGAAACATCAACCAACATTGTGTGATACATACTTTGGAAGTTATTGGACATTTTTTAAAAAACATTTATTTTTTCCATTTACTTTCACATTGAAAGCTCTATATCTAAAAATCCAAAGCGATAACCTACCTTTTTTATTACTTTATTTTATTTCACATATATCAGTGCACATACCTACCAAGTTTCAGATTTTTCCCGCTCATAGTTTTTAAGATAATAATTTTTCAATCATATAAGGTAATTTTCCTTCCCGCCACGTGCTCCCTCATCTTTCATCCTAGGAGCATGTTGTAGGTGTCATTCGAACCGCCTCGGCGTGCTGATTCCAACGATATATCACACGCCCCCCTACAGCATCTTCTTCACATAAACCAACGCTATTTTCAGGTGTGTACCAAAATTTCAAAAACGCTCTTACCCCTCCTGAAAAATTTCTCAGGAAGACTTCTTGTTTTTTTTACATTATCTTACAGTATAACTATCCAGAACTGGAGACACCAATTTTGGAATTTTTCTCATCAATAGTTTTTTATTTATTGAATTTTTTCTTCAAAATGGTAATTTTCGCCATCACCGAATAACTTGGTTTCTCAATTATCTCGGAAAGTACGCGTCGTAGCGCAATTCTGAGCGAATTTTCATTCAGTTTGATCTGAAGCGATTGTTTGGTCAACCTACCAAACCACACCAACAAATCTCCCATTTTCCCGAATTTTTACCTTCTTCAACTGATAACTTTTTACACAAGTGAGCCCTGGTAGATTTCAACATGGGGGATCAAAGAGGGGATGGTGGAGCACCACCCCCCACCCTCCCCCCCTCTCTGCCGTGCACCGCAGCGGAAGCAAAAGACTCAACATCTTTACAAAACACCATCCAAAAACTTTCGGATTTTATTATAAAGACAATAAATGATGGCCGAAGCGTGACTGCAGTCAACAAGAAACTAATCAAAGAAGCAGCTGCAGAGATATCCAAAAGCATCAACTCACTTCCAAATTTTCTGAACGCGACTGGCGAATCCGGCTCTCCGACTACTTCTACACCAGCCTGCGACCTAAAGAATGAGATCATCAGCGCCGTCCGTCAGGAAATGGTCTCGTTCAAAAAGGAACTTCTCACTAATACTTCAAGCCTTCAGCATCTTTCGCCCACCGGATTCTCATATGCTCAAGCTGCCCGAATGTCTTCACCCGGCCCTGGTAAACAACAACAACAACAAAGACTGATGACCCCAACCCCACTTGTCTCCAAACCATCTCTAATCATCGCGTCGAAAAAGCCGGGTGCCACCTCTGCTGACACCCTGTCATCCTGGAGGACAGCAGTGTCCTTCCGGGACACCAAATTCACTCCAGCTGGCGTCCAATTCATCTCCAACGCCAAGATCCGCGTGGAGTTCGACAGTGCGGAGCACCTGGAAGCGGCCCTCCAGAAGGTCGGTAAGTCGAACCCCTACATCACTGCTGAAGTCTCAAGAAAATTAAAACCAATGTTTATTGTTAAGGGGGTGAATTCCGACACCTCCCCAGATGAACTGCAAACCACCATAATAAAACAGAACTCCCTCATTTCTGACCACATTAAAAGCGACGAAGATATACAATTCAAATTTAAAAGACCTAATAAAAACAAACTCTTATACAACGCCGTATTTGTCTGCTCGCCTTATCTCTTTAAAAACATCATACACTTACAAAAAATCAATATTAATCACCAGCGGGTTCATGTCGAGGAATTCACCCCCTTACTCCAGTGTTACAAATGTCTCGAATTTGGACACACCAAAAACTTTTGTAAAACAGACACCACCAGATGCTCACACTGCGCTGAATCTGGACATCTATTTAAAGACTGCCCGGTTCAGAAAGACTTAAACAAATCCTGCTGCTTCAACTGTAAAGCCCACCAGACAAAACACAACGGGAACGCCGGCACTGACAACACTCCCTCACTCTCCCACAGCGCCACATCCGACTCCTGCCCGAGAAAAATCCATATGGCTGCACGCATCCGCCTCCGTATCGATTATGGATCCAAATAGTTATCCTGATAGCAACCATCACTCTTCTGCTACCCCCTCCCACGCTTCATCTTCACCCAACCTTTCCAACTCCATTCAAATAAATCTCGGTCGCAGCAGAAACGCTGCCCATGAACTCTCTGTCTTTCTCAACCAGCAACAACCCCATTACGCCTTCATCACCGAGCCGTACACTGGCAACACCAATCGCATGAAACTTGATCTCTCTGATTACACACTACACCAATTTCCCACCGAACGCCCTTCTCGCGCAGCCATTGCTATTCATAAAGACGCCTCCTCCACCCTTGGCATATCCCAGTACTCCACCCCTGAACTGTGTATTGTCCAATCCACCGACTCCCACACCAACTGTAATATTTTCCTTATATCCGTCTACCTAGAACCTCGCACAGACACCCACAACACACTTGACCTCCTCCAACGTTTCCTTCACCATCACCATAACCCCACATCCATTATCTGCGGCGACTTCAATGGATGGCACAGCCTATGGGGCTCACACGCCAACAACCGCAGAGGTGAACTCATCGCGGACTTCATACTTGCCAACAACCTAGTCATCTCCAACAGCGGCAACGCACCCACCTTCAACACAGTCACTCATGGCCGACTTCGTGAATCCATCATTGACCTAACCCTCATCAGCAACCTCCCATCCCTTCATATAAGCAACTGGTCCGTCAATCCTCAAATCACCCCCAGCTCCGATCACAACGCCATCACCTTCTATGCCTCATTCCACAACACAAAATTCACTAAAGACAAGAAACTCACTACATTCAAATATAACACAACCTCATATAACTGGAACAGAAACTCCGACAGATTCACCTCCATGATCGCTGACAAACTCCCTCGTATAGAGAACATTGAGCAACTTGACACTGACGAAATTGACCTTTTAGTCTCTGACTTCACGTACGCCATCCAACACACCTGTGACCGCCTACTCCCCCGTGCCCATGGCATACCAAAAAAACCTCCCTTTTGGAATGACGAGCTCGATTCCCTCAAACGGAAGGTCCTTCAAATCCATCACAAACTATCCCGTTACAAACGACGACGACTTCCCCTAGACGACCTCATACTTGCACGAAACCAAGCCCGACGAGAATACTCTGACGTATTCTGCTCCACCTCCACCCAGCATTTCAAGGAATTCTGCAGCCGACAAACCAAAGAAAATGTATGGTCTGTCACCAATCGCATCATCAAAACAAAACCACTCTCCAACCCCCCTTCCACCCTACTCCTCAGCGACGGCACCTACACTACTGACAGCCACGACACCACAAACGCCCTCCTCAACAACTTCTTCCCCCATGACACACCTGACTCTACCCCCTCCCAACAACTTATTAGATCCCTAATCCCCACACCCATCGACTCTCCCCCTGAACCACCTTTCACTACCACTGAGGTCTTAAACGGCCTCAGACACATGAACCCCAAAAAAGCCCCTGGAATCGACCACCTTACAGCGGACATCTGCCTCCAATTCGCAACCCGATTCCCCGACTACCTTACTAAAATCTACAATAGATGTCTTGTGCTCTCCTTCTTCCCCACCCCCTGGAAACACGCCGTCATCAAAATCATACCCAAACCTGGCAAAACCGACCACTCCTCTTTCTCCTCTTTTCGCCCAATAGGTCTCATTAATGTCTTTGGAAAACTTTTTGAAAAACTCATTATTGATCGACTGACTTACCACCTTAGCTCCCACCATCTAAGTAACTCTCGCCAGTTCGGATTCAAGCAACAAATATCTACCACCCAAGCCATCTCCACTGCCCTCAACTTCATCCGCTCCAAAAAAACCCTTGGCGAACATGTCATTGCCCTTTCCCTTGACATCAAGGCCGCCTTTGACAATGCGTGGTGGCCGGCCATACTCCACAGACTCCGTCACTATAACTGCCCCCAAAATATTTACCACATATTAAACAATTATCTCACTGATCGAACCATAGAACTTAATTTCTCGGACTGCAATATGACCAGAACCATGACTCGGGGATGCATACAGGGCTCCGTATGTGGGCCCACTATGTGGAACCTCATCATTGACGAACTCCTCGACCTCGACCTCCCCCCCAACTGCCACATACAGGCTTATGCTGACGACATCCTTCTCATTATTCACTCTTCTTCTCTGTCCACACTTCAACACACCACCAACACCGCACTCGACCGCATCAGCAAATGGGGTCAAAGTGTTAAATTGCACTTTGGGCCTGATAAAACCAAACTCACTGCATTTACTAGCAAAGCTTCCACCCTCTCTATCATCATGGACAACACCACCCTTACCTACTGTGATGAATTCAAATACCTAGGCATTATCATCGACAACAAACTCAAATTCACCAGTCACGCACTTTACACCATAGAAAAATCAAAAAAACTCCTCCATAAACTCCTTCTGTTCACCCGACCTACCTGGGGCATCCACTCCGACAACATTAGAACTATATACGAGCAAGTCATCACTCCCATAATCACCTACGCATCTTGCATCTGGTCTAGTGCCCTCCGTTACAAATACATTAATAAAAAATTCCTCTCCCTCCAACGTTTATTCGCCATCAAAATCATTCATGGATTTCGCACTTGCAGCACAGTCACCTCCATCTCCTTAGCCCGACTAATCCCCCTTACGGATAAAATCAAAGCTGTTTCCCAATTAGAAAGCACCAAACTTCTCGGCCACTCGAATTTCCTCCCTTCCGACATCCCTATAGAAAAACCAGCCCTCCCCTCCGCACTACTCCACCCCTCCCTCAGAGTACCTATATCCTACACTGAAATCCACTCACTACTAGAATATCAACAATTCCCCCTCCCCACACACAACACTATACGCATCTTCACCGACGGCAGCCGCCATGATAATGTCGTTGGTGCCGCCTTTGTGGCCATCGACCCGCATGGCGACTACACAATAAAAAAATTCAAATTACACCCAACATGCTCCGTCTTCCAAGCAGAAATGCTCGCGATCGACGGGGCTATTAATTGGTTCTTACACTCACACACACAACCCAAATACACTGACATTCACTCCATATATATCTTCTCCGACAGTCAATCCGCCCTCATGGAACTTTCCAACCCCTACAGCCATAATCCATTAGCTGTCCGCATCTTCCACTCCCTCCACTCTGCCAGATCCCACAACCTCACCGCTCGCTTTGCATGGGTCAGAGCCCACACTGACATACCTGGTAATGATATGGCCGACATTGCTGCCAAATCCGCCGCCTCTCTCCGCAAACAACCCGACTATACCCATGCCCCCATTTCCCACATCAAATCCAACATCCGTAAACAACTCACTATCGCCTCTCAAAACTATTATGAAAACTCTCCCGGCTCTATACACACTAAAAAACTCCTTCCAACTTTCCTAGATATTCAAAAATTCACCTCTGCCTGCAAACTCACCTTCGCCGTCACCCAATTTCTCACCAATCATGCATATCATAAATCGTATCTTCACCGCTTCCACATCACCGACAACGACCTATGCCCTTGCGACTCCACCGTTTCACAAACCTTTAATCACTTACTATTCGACTGCCCCCGATACTCACCGACTCGTACTGACCTCTTCATCGCCCTCGACCATGATAGGATTCCACCCGACGACCCTGCACTAATTACGAAGATGACGGAAAAAAATTGTAGCCTCTCCATCTTTCTTACCCATCTTACCACTATAGTTAATGATCTTAAGTTCTTCAACAATACCTAAAACTCTTCACCACCACCATATCTCACTGGAATCTCTACAATGTTTCGTTTACTTATTGCTATTTTTAACATAATTTCTTTAACTAATTATGTACAGATAAATGCACTATATAATACTAACAACCTCCCTGCGCACCCCTCAAGGCGCAGAGCTTGCACGTACGCACCTTGCTAGCCGAACGCGGGTTCGACCTCCATACTGAAATAAATAACAATTATCTACGTCTCCTCTAAACCTTAAAACCTAATAGACATCCATTCACATATATCTATCCACCTATTTACATATCCATACACACACTATATATATATTTAAACAAGCTATATACTTAACATAATTAAATTATATACATAATATATATATTAATTCTCCATTCATACGTATACGCTAAAATTACTAGTACACTTAAACTTAAAATGCACAGATAAAATATTACTTATCGTATTAATACCTAGCTATAAGTTTACTTACTCTGTTTACTTATTTTGATGATTTGTTATTACCACCATACTATGTCATACTTATCTTGATGATGTGTTATTACCACCATACTACTACTGTCAGTACTATGTCATACTTATTTTGACGATACTTACTATATAAATTATTACTTATTGTATTAATACCTAGCTATAAGTTTACTTACTCTGTTACTATAAGATCATCCTGCATTCACATTAAATTTAAAAAAAAAAAAAAAAAAAAAAAAAAAAAAAAAAAAAAAAAAAAAAAAATATATAATAATAAATAATATAAATATTTAGTATATAAATTTAATAAAAAAAAAAAAAAAAAAAAAAAAAAAAAAAAAAAAAAAAAAAAAAAAAAAAAAAGATCTAGCTATAAGTTTACTCATCATCACCACCATTGTCTTTATTGCAATCATAGCAACTACTATATTATGTCATAGCTATAAGTCTTAGATCTAATTTAGTTATAAGTTCATTCTGCACATATTTTCTTTACATATTAGGCATAATTTCCTTTACCTTATTCTCATTCTCTAGCTTAACATTCGTAATCTTAGCTTCCTTTAACTACTATTTTCTCATTTAATTTTGATGCCTGTCTCTGCTTCATACTTCTTATTCTACAACAAAGTAATTTTAAAATTTTCTAACTCCCCAATATGCTCTAAAATATATTTTAAAAACTAACCAAAATACAAATAATATTAACACAACTGCTCCAACAGAAAGCGTAAACCATTAGCGCTACTGTTGGTAGCACTCTCTACTAGTTTTATTTCAAAAAAAAAACCTAACCTAACCTAACCTAACCTAACCTAACCTAACCTAACCTAACCTAACCTAACCTAACCTAACCTAACCTAACCTAACCTAACCTAACCTAACCTAACCTAACCTAACCTAACCTAACCTAACCTAACCTAACCTAATGGCGGCACCGACTCCCGAAGGAGGACCGGCCGCGGGCGAGGTCGTTCCGCCCGTGTCCGAGGACGAGCTCGGGGCTGCGGTTCAGACGCTCAAGCTGAAGAGCCGCGCCCCGGGTCCGGACGGGGTTCCCGGGCGGATCCTCGTCCGCGTGATGCCGGTCCTCGGGGAGGAGACGCTGTCCCTCATGTCGGAGATAGTGGCGTCCGGCACGATCCCGCGGCGGTGGAAGTCGGGGAAGCTCGTGCTTATCCCGAAGCGCGGGCGACCCCCCGACTCGCCGTCGGCCTACCGCCCCATCGTTCTGCTCGATGAGGCGTGCAAGCTCTTCGAGCGCGTGCTCGCTGCGCGCCTCGTCGGGCACCTGGAGGCGGTGGGCCCCAATCTCAGCGACGGACAGTACGGCTTTCGCCGCGGGAGGTCCACGCTGGACGCCATCTCTCGGCTGCGGGACAGCGTCGAGAGCGCTGTCTCCCGGGGGGAGGTGTTGTTGGCGGTGTCGCTCGACATCGCCAACGCCTTCAACACCATCCCCTGGGAGACAATCGCGGAGGCCCTGAGGTACCACAACGTCCCGTGGTACCTCAGGCGCGTCCTTGCGGACTACTTCGCCGACCGGGCCATCACATACCCGGTCCCGGGGCGAGTGGTCCGCAGGGCGATGGGGTGCGGTGTTCCACAGGGGTCGGTTCTAGGCCCACTCCTGTGGAACATCGGATTCGATTGGGCCCTGCGCGGCGCCAACCTTCGGGGAGTCGGCGTAATATGTTACGCCGACGACACCCTGGTGACCGCGCGGGGCAAATCATTCAGGGACGCGGGCGTGCTCGCCACGGCGGGCACGGCCCATGTCGTCGGCCGCATCAGGGCCCTCGGGCTGCGGGTGGCCCTTGAGAAGTCCGAGGCCCTCTTCTTCCATGGGCCTCGGACGAAGCCCCCCCCGGGGTACTTCATAACGGTGGGCGGAGCCCGCATCGCCGTCGGGGGGACCATGAAATATCTCGGTCTCGTCCTCGACGGTCGGTGGGGGTTCAGCGGGCATTTCCGCGCGCTGGCGCCCAAGCTGGTGTCGTGCGCGGGAATGCTCGCACGCCTACTCCCCAACTGTGGGGGGGCGGGGTGTGTCGGCCGCCGCCTTTACGACGGTGTGGTTCGCTCCATGGCGCTCTATGGAGCGCCAATATGGGCGGCGGGGGCCCTCAGTGCCGGGAACGTGGCCCTGCTGCGTCGTCCGCAGCGGGTCATGGCACAGAGGGCCTCCAGGGCGTACCACACCGTCTCATACGAGGCGGCGTGCCTAATTGCCGGGAGCCTCCCCTGGGACCTCGAGGCCGGGGTCCTGGCGGAGGTGTACCGAAGAAGGGCCCTGATGCGGCAGACATCGTCGGAGCCCCTCGCGGAGGAGATCGCTCGCTGGAGGAGCGAATGTCGCGAGGATCTCTTCCAGCGATGGGCTCAAAGGCTGGAGGACCCCTCGGCGAGCAGACGGCTCGCCGAGGCTGTCCGACCCGTATTGCGCCAATGGGTCGAGGCGAGGCACCGGGCTCCCGCGTATTGGCTCACTCAGCTTCTCACAGGTCACGGCTGTTTCGGCAAGTACCTGTGGGAACTGGTGGGCATCCTCGCGGAGCCCGCGTGCCACCACTGCGCGTCCGGCGCCGTGGACACGGCCGAACACACTCTGGCCGTGTGCACGGGCTGGGGCGCCCAACGCGCCCGACTCGTTGGCGCAATCGGGACGGATTTGTCGCTGCCGGCCGTCGTCGCTGCCATGGCCGGCAGCGACCAGTGTTGGGCCGCCGTCGCCTCGTTCGCTAGCGAGGTGATGGCGGCCAAACGTGAAGCCCTGCGGGAGCGCGAGCGTGCTGGTGGCACGCTCCCGCCCCGCCGGGCCCCGGCCCGGGGCCGCCGTCGAGTCTGATGGCGGCCCTGGCCGGGACATAACCCCACGCGCGACGCGTCGTAAGACGCGTCGCGCCGTGGAAACGGCGGACGACCCCTCCCCACTCCACGGGAGTGGGTCGTTCCACGTCGGGCCCCGACGCAAAGGGGCCCCCCCTCGCCGGGCCGCGGAGGTCATACTCACGTAGTTCCCGCGGCCCGGTAGGGTACAAGGCGGAAATATAAAAAAAAAAAAAAAAACCTAACCTAACCTAACCTAACCTAACCTAACCTAACCTAACCTAACCTAACCTAACCTAACCTAACCTAACCTAACCTAACCTAACCTAACCTAACCTAACCTAACCTAACCTAACCTAACCTAACCTAACCTAACCTAACCTAACCTAACCTAACCTAACCTAACCTAACCTAACCTAACCTAACCTAACCTAACCTAACCTAACCTAACCTAACCTAACCTAACCTAACCTAACCTAACCTAACCTAACCTAACCTAACCTAACCTAACCTAACCTAACCGAACCTAACCTAACCTAACCTAACCTAACCTAACCTAACCTAACCTAACCTAACCTAACCTAACCTAACCTAACCTAACCTAACCTAACCTAACCTAACCTAACCTAACCTAACCTAACCTAACCTAACCTAACCTAACCTAACCTAACCTAACCTAACCTAACCTAACCTAACCTAACCTAACCTAACCTAACCTAACCTAACCTAACCTAACCTAACCTAACCTAACCTAACCTAACCTAACCTAACCTAACCTAACCTAACCTAACCTAACCTAACCTAACCTAACCTAACCTAACCTAACCTAACCTAACCTAACCTAACCTAACCTAACCTAACCTAACCTAACCTAACCTAACCTAACCTAACCTAACCTAACCTAACCTAACCTAACCTAACCTAACCTAACCTAACCTAACCTAACCTAACCTAACCTAACCTAACCTAACCTAACCTAACCTAACCTAACCTAACCTAACCTAACCTAACCTAACCTAACCTAACCTAACCTAACCTAACCTAACCTAACCTAACCTAACCTAACCTAACCTAACCTAACCTAACCTAACCTAACCTAACCTAACCTAACCTAACCTGTGACGGACAATTCGGCTTTCGCCGCGGGAGGTCCACGCTGGACGCCATCTCTCGGCTGCGGGACAGCGTCGAGAGCGCTGTCTCCCGGGGGGAGGTGTTGTTGGCGGTGTCGCTCGACATCGCCAACGCCTTCAACACCATCCCCTGGGAGACAATCGCGGAGGCCCTGAGGTACCACAACGTCCCGTGGTACCTCAGGCGCGTCCTTGCGGACTACTTCGCCGACCGGGCCATCACATACCCGGTCCCGGGGCGGGTGGTCCGCAGGGAGATGGGGTGCGGTGTTCCACAGGGGTCGGTTCTCGGCCCACTCCTGTGGAACATCGGCTTCGACTGGGCCCTGCGCGGCGCTAATCTTCGGGGGGTCGGCGTAATATGCTACGCCGACGATACCCTAGTGACCGCGCAGGGCAAATCGTTTAGGGACGCGGGCGTGCTCGCCACGGCGGGCACGGCCCATGTTGTCGGCCGCATCAGGGCCCTCGGGCTGAGGGTGGCCCTCGAGAAGTCCGAGGCCCTGTTCTTCCATGAGCCTCGGACGAAGCCCCCCCCGGGGTACTCCATCACGGTGGGCGGAGCCCGCATCGCCGTCGGGGAGACCATTAAATATCTCGGTCTCGTCCTCGACGGTCGGTGGGGGTTCAGCGGGCATTTCCGTGCGCTGGCGCCAAAATTGGTGTCGTGCGCGGGAATGCTCGCACGCCTACTCCCCAACTGTGGGGGGGCGGGGAGTGTCGGCCGCCGCCTTTATGACGGTGTGGTTCGCTCCATGGCGCTCTACGGGGCGCCAATATGGGCGGCGGGGGCCCTCAGTGCCGGGAACGTGGCCCTGCTGCGGCGTCCGCAGCGGGTCATGGCACAGAGGGCCTCCAGGGCGTACCACACCGTCTCTTACGAGGCGGCGTGCTTAATTGCCGGGAGCCTCCCCTGGGACCTCGAGGCCGGGGTCCTGGCGGAGGTGTACCGAAGGAGGGCCCTGATGCGGCAAACATCGTCGGAGCCCCTCGCGGAAGAGATCGTTCGCTGGAGGAGCGAATGTCGCGAGGATCTCTTCCAGCGATGGGCCCAAAGGTTGGAGGACCCCTCGGCGAGCAGACGGCTCGTCGAGGCTGTCCGACCCGTACTGCGCCAATGGGTCGAGGCGAGGCACCGGGCTCCCACTTATTGGCTCACCCAGCTTCTCACAGGTCACGGTTGTTTCAGCAAGTACCTGTGGGAACTGGTGGGCCTCCTCGCGGAGCCCGTGTGCCACCACTGCGCGTCCGGTGCCGTGGACACGGCCGAACACACACTGGCCGTGTGCACGGGCTGGGACGCCCAACGCGCCAGACTCATTGGCGCGGTCGGGATGGATTTGTCGCTGCCGGCCGTCGTCGCTGCCATGGCCGGCAGCGACCAGTGTTGGGCCGCCGTCGCCTCGTTCGCTAGCGAGGTGATGGCGGCCAAACGCGAAGCCCTGCGGGAGCGCGAGCGTGCTGGCGGCACGCTCCCGCCCCGCCGGGCCCCGGCCCGGGGCCGCCGTCGAGTCTGATGGCGGCCCCGGCCGGGACATAACCCCGCGCGCAGCCCGTCGCGAGACGCGTCGCGCCGTGGAAACGGCGGACGACCCCTCCCCGATCCCGGGAGTGGGTCGTTCCACGTCGGGCCCCGACGCAAAGGGGCCCCCCCTTGCCGGGCCGCGGACGCATACTAACGTAGTTCCCGCGGCCCGGTAGGGTAAGAGGCGGAGTTTTATAAAAAAAAAAAAAAAAACCTAACCTAACCTAACCTAACCTAACCTAACCTAACCTAACCTAACCTAACCTAACCTAACCTAACCTAACCTAACCTAACCTAACCTAACCTAACCTAACCTAACCTAACCTAACCTAACCTAACCTAACCTAACCTAACCTAACCTAACCTAACCTAACCTAACCTAACCTAACCTAACCTAACCTAACCTAACCTAACCTAACCTAACCTAACCTAACCTAACCTAACCTAACCTAACCTAACCTAACCTAACCTAACCTAACCTAACCGAGTCTGCGCTCGACCGCCACCCAGAGCGCCACGAATTAGGCCGCTCCGCGCTCAAAAATTCTAAAAATTGGTCTTTTTCGCGATTTTTGAACTTTAAAAAGTGCTTACATATGTTTCTCAGTGATATCTAAGTGTGTGCTAAATTGTGCAGCGATACACCCAAAATTGTGGATTTTTTCTGAACAAAAACTTATTTTGAGGTTAGTCTTACCCAAAAAATTTTCAGTTTTTGGTCAAAAACTTTTGATTTTAAGCGGGCCGTCGTGTATCGGCTATTGTGATTCTGTTTTATTTATGACTCTCCATCTATCTACCAAATTTGAACGCTATCGGACAATTATTTAGTGATTTACAGACAATTTTCAAAAAACCACGTGGTGACTAACTTCTTAAATACAATAGCCACAACCAAACGTAATACTTCGTTAGAACCGCGTTAAAAAGCCCTTTACAGGGAAACATCAACCAACATTGTGTGATACATACTTTGGAAGTTATTGGACATTTTTTAAAAAACATTTATTTTTTCCATTTACTTTCACATTGAAAGCTCTATATCTAAAAATCCAAAGCGATAACCTACCTTTTTTATTACTTTATTTTATTTCACATATATCAGTGCACATACCTACCAAGTTTCAGATTTTTCCCGCTCATAGTTTTTAAGATAATAATTTTTCAATCATATAAGGTAATTTTCCTTCCCGCCACGTGCTCCCTCATCTTTCATCCTAGGAGCATGTTGTAGGTGTCATTCGAACCGCCTCGGCGTGCTGATTCCAACGATATATCACACGCCCCCCTACAGCATCTTCTTCACATAAACCAACGCTATTTTCAGGTGTGTACCAAAATTTCAAAAACGCTCTTACCCCTCCTGAAAAATTTCTCAGGAAGACTTCTTGTTTTTTTTACATTATCTTACAGTATAACTATCCAGAACTGGAGACACCAACTTTGGAATTTTTCTCATCAATAGTTTTTTATTTATTGAATTTTTTCTTCAAAATGGTAATTTTCGCCATCACCGAATAACTTGGTTTCTCAATTATCTCGGAAAGTACGCGTCGTAGCGCAATTCTGAGCGAATTTTCATTCAGTCTGATCTGAAGCGATTGTTTGGTCAACCTACCAAACCACACCAACAAATCTCCCATTTTCCCGAATTTTTACCTTCTTCAACTGATAACTTTTTACACAAGTGAGCCCTGGTAGATTTCAACATGGGGGATCAAAGAGGGATTGGTGGAGCACCACCCCCCACCCTCCCCCCCTCTCTGCCGTGCACCGCAGCGGAAGCAAAAGACTCAACATCTTTACAAAACACCATCCAAAAACTTTCGGATTTTATTATAAAGACAATAAATGATGGCCGAAGCGTGACTGCAGTCAACAAGAAACTAATCAAAGAAGCAGCTGCAGAGATATCCAAAAGCATCAACTCACTTCCAAATTTTCTGAACGCGACTGGCGAATCCGGCTCTCCGACTACTTCTACACCAGCCTGCGACCTAAAGAATGAGATCATCAGCGCCGTCCGTCAGGAAATGGTCTCGTTCAAAAAGGAACTTCTCACTAATACTTCAAGCCTTCAGCATCTTTCGCCCACCGAATTCTCTTATGCTCAAGCTGCCCGAATGTCTTCACCCGGCCCTGGTAAACAACAACAACAACAAAGACTGATGACCCCAACCCCACTTGTCTCCAAACCATCTCTAATCATCGCGTCGAAAAAGCCGGGTGCCACCTCTGCTGACACCCTGTCATCCTGGAGGACAGCAGTGTCCTTCCGGGACACCAAATTCACTCCAGCTGGCGTCCACTTCATCTCCAACGCCAAGATCCGCGTGGAGTTCGACAGTGCTGAGCACCTGGAAGCGGCCCTCCAGAAGGTCGGTGAGTCGAACCCCAACATCACTGCTGAAGTCTCAAGAAAATTAAAACCAATGTTTATTGTTAAGGGGGTGAATTCCGACACCTCCCCAGATGAACTGCAAAACATCATAATAAAACAGAACTCCCTCATTTCCGACCACATTAAAAGCGACGAAGATATACAATTCAAATTTAAAAGACCTAATAAAAACAAACTCTTATACAACGCCGTATTTGTCTGCTCGCCTTATCTCTTTAAAAACATCATACACTTACAAAAAATCAACATTGATCATCAGCGAGTTCATGTCGAGGAATTCACCCCCTTACTCCAGTGTTACAAATGTCTCGAATTTGGACACACCAAAAACTTTTGTAAATCAGACACCACCAGATGCTCACACTGCGCTGAATCTGGACATCTATTTAAAGACTGCCCGGTTCAGAAAGACTTAAACAAATCCTGCTGCTTCAACTGTAAAGCCCACCAGACAAAACACAACGGGAACGCCGGCACTGACAACACTCCCTCACTCTCCCACAGCGCCACATCCGACTACTGCCCGAGAAAAATCCATATGGCTGCACGCATCCGCTTCCGTATCGATTATGGATCCAAATAGTTATCCTGATAGCAACCATCACTCTTCTGCTACCCCCTCCCACGCTCCATCTTCACCCAACCTTTCCAACTCCATTCAAATAAATCTCGGTCGCAGCAGAAATACCTATTACCATTCACATATACCTATCCACCTATTTACATATCCATACACACACTATATATATATTTAAACAAGCTATATACTTAACATAATTAAATTATATACATAATATATATATTAATTCTCCATTCATATACTTACTATATAAAATATTACTTATTGTATTAATACCTAGCTATAAGTTTACTTACTCTGTTTACTTATTTTGATGATTTGTTATTACCACCATACTATGTCATACTTATCTTGATGATTTGTTATTACCACCATACTACTACTGTTAGTACTATGTCATACTTATTTTGATGATACTTACTATATAAAATATTACATATTGCTGTAACACCTAGCTATAAGTTTACTTACTCTGTTTACTTATTTGCATGTCATACTCTGTTTACTTATTTGCATGTCATAGCCATAGGTCTTAAGATTTAATCTAGTTATAAGTTCATTCTGCATACATATCAACACTAATATCTCACAAAAAAAAAAAAAAAAAAAAAAAAAAAAAAAAAAAAAAAAAAAAAAAAAAAAAAAAAAAAAATTGCTGTAAGATCCAGCTATAAGTTTACTCATCATAACCACCATTGTTTCCATTGCAATCATAGCTCCATTTGATTTATTACAACTACTATATTATGTCATAGCCATAAGTCTTAGATTTTATCTAGTTATAAGTTCATTCTGCATACATATTAACACTAATATCTCAAAAAAAAAAAAAAAAAAAAAAAAAAAAAAAAAAAAAAAAAAAAAAAAAAAAAAAAAAAAAAAAAAAAAAAAAAAAATAAGATCTAGCTATAAGTTTACTCATCATCACCACCATTGTTTTCATTGCAATCATTGCAACTACTATATTATGTCATAGCTATAAGTCTTAGATCCAATTTAGTTATAAGTTCATTCTGCACATATTTTCTTTACATTTTAGGCATAATTTCCTTTACCTTATTCTCATTCTCTAGCTTAACATTCGTAATCTTAGCTTCCTTTAACTACTATTTTCTCATTTAATTTTGATGCCTGTCTCTGCTTCATACTTCTTATTCTACAACAAAGTAATTTTAAAATTTTCTAACTCCCCAATATGCTCTAAAATATATTTTAAAAACTAACCAAAATACAAATAATATTAACACAACTGCTCCAACAGAAAGCGTATACCATTAGCGCTACTGTTGGTAGCACTCTCTACTAGTTTTATTTCAAAAAAAAAAAACCTAACCTAACCTAACCTAACCTAACCTAACCTAACCTAACCAGTCTGCGCTCGACCGCCACCCAGAGCGCCACGAATTAGGCCGCTCCGCGCTCAAAAATTCTAAAAATTGGTCTTTTTCGCGATTTTTGAACTTTAAAAAGTGCTTACATATGTTTCTCAGTGATATCTAAGTGTGTGCTAAATTGTGCAGCGATACACCCAAAATTGTGGATTTTTTCTGAACAAAAACTTATTTTGAGGTTAGTCTTACCCAAAAAATTTTCAGTTTTTGGTCAAAAACTTTTGATTTTAAGCGGGCCGTCGTGTATCGGCTATTGTGATTCTGTTTTATTTATGACTCTCCATCTATCTACCAAATTTGAACGCTATCGGACAATTATTTAGTGATTTACAGACAATTTTCAAAAAACCACGTGGTGACTAACTTCTTAAATACAATAGCCACAACCAAACGTAATACTTCGTTAGAACCGCGTTAAAAAGCCCTTTACAGGGAAACATCAACCAACATTGTGTGATACATACTTTGGAAGTTATTGGACATTTTTTAAAAAACATTTATTTTTTCCATTTACTTTCACATTGAAAGCTCTATATCTAAAAATCCAAAGCGATAACCTACCTTTTTTATTACTTTATTTTATTTCACATATATCAGTGCACATACCTACCAAGTTTCAGATTTTTCCCGCTCATAGTTTTTAAGATAATAATTTGTCAATCATATAAGGTAATTTTCCTTCCCGCCACGTGCTCCCTCATCTTTCATCCTAGGAGCATGTTGTAGGTGTCATTCGAACCGCCTCGGCGTGCTGATTCCAACGATATATCACACGCCCCCCTACAGCATCTTCTTCACATAAACCAACGCTATTTTCAGGTGTGTACCAAAATTTCAAAAACGCTCTTACCCCTCCTGAAAAATTTCTCAGGAAGACTTCTTGTTTTTTTTACATTATCTTACAGTATAACTATCCAGAACTGGAGACACCAACTTTGGAATTTTTCTCATCAATAGTTTTTTATTTATTGAATTTTTTCTTCAAAATGGTAATTTTCGCCATCACCGTATAACTTGGTTTCTCAATTATCTCGGAAAGTACGCGTCGTAGCGCAATTCTGAGCGAATTTTCATTCAGTCTAATCTGAAGCGATTGTTTGGTCAACCTACCAAACCACACCAACAAATCTCCCATTTTCCCGAATTTTTACCTTCTTCAACTGATAACTTTTTACACAAGTGAGCCCTGGTAGATTTCAACATGGGGGATCAAAGAGGGGATGGTGGAGCACCACCCCCCACCCTCCCCCCCTCTCTGCCGTGCACCGCAGCGGAAGCAAAAGACTCAACATCTTTACAAAACACCATCCAAAAACTTTCGGATTTTATTATAAAGACAATAAATGATGGCCGAAGCGTGACTGCAGTCAACAAGAAACTAATCAAAGAAGCAGCTGCAGAGATATCCAAAAGCATCAACTCACTTCCAAATTTTCTGAACGCGACTGGCGAATCCGGCTCTCCGACTACTTCTACACCAGCCTGCGACCTAAAGAATGAGATCATCAGCGCCGTCCGTCAGGAAATGGTCTCGTTCAAAAAGGAACTTCTCACTAATACTTCAAGCCTTCAGCATCTTTCGTCCACCGGATTCTCTTATGCTCAAGCTGCCCGAATGTCTTCACCCGGCCCTGGTAAACAACAACAACAACAAAGACTGATGACCCCAACCCCACTTGTCTCCAAACCATCTCTAATCATCGCGTCGAAAAAGCCGGGTGCCACCTCTGCTGACACCCTGTCATCCTGGAGGACAGCAGTGTCCTTCCGGGACACCAAATTCACTCCAGCTGGCGTCCACTTCATCTCCAACGCCAAGATCCGCGTGGAGTTCGACAGTGCGGAGCACCTGGAAGCGGCCCTCCAGAAGGTCGGTGAGTCGAACCCCAACATCACTGCTGAAGTCTCAAGAAAATTAAAACCAATGTTTATTGTTAAGGGGGTGAATTCCGACACCTCCCCAGATGAACTGCAAAACATCATAATAAAACAGAACTCCCTCATTTCCGACCACATTAAAAGCGACGAAGATATACAATTCAAATTTAAAAGACCTAATAAAAACAAACTCTTATACAACGCCGTATTTGTCTGCTCGCCTTATCTCTTTAAAAACATCATACACTTACAAAAAATCAACATTGATCATCAGCGAGTTCATGTCGAGGAATTCACCCCCTTACTCCAGTGTTACAAATGTCTCGAATTTGGACACACCAAAAACTTTTGTAAATCAGACACCACCAGATGCTCACACTGCGCTGAATCTGGACATCTATTTAAAGACTGCCCGGTTCAGAAAGACTTAAACAAATCCTGCTGCTTCAACTGTAAAGCCCACCAGACAAAACACAACGGGAACGCCGGCACTGACAACACTCCCTCACTCTCCCACAGCGCCACATCCGACTACTGCCCGAGAAAAATCCATATGGCTGCACGCATCCGCTTCCGTATCGATTATGGATCCAAATAGTTATCCTGATAGCAACCATCACTCTTCTGCTACCCCCTCCCACGCTCCATCTTCACCCAACCTTTCCAACTCCATTCAAATAAATCTCGGTCGCAGCAGAAATACCTATTACCATTCACATATACCTATCCACCTATTTACATATCCATACACACACTATATATATATTTAAACAAGCTATATACTTAACATAATTAAATTATATACATAATATATATATTAATTCTCCATTCATATACTTACTATATAAAATATTACTTATTGTATTAATACCTAGCTATAAGTTTACTTACTCTGTTTACTTATTTTGATGATTTGTTATTACCACCATACTATGTCATACTTATCTTGATGATTTGTTATTACCACCATACTACTACTGTTAGTACTATGTCATACTTATTTTGATGATACTCACTATATAAGATATTACATATTGCTGTAACACCTAGCTATAAGTTTACTTACTCTGTTTACTTATTTGCATGTCATACTCTGTTTACTTATTTGCATGTCATAGCCATAGGTCTTAAGATTTAATCTAGTTATAAGTTCATTCTGCATACATATTAACACTAATATCTCAAAAAAAAAAAAAAAAAAAAAAAAAAAAAAAAAAAAAAAAAAAAAAAAAAAAAAAAAAAAAATAAGATCTAGCTATAAGTTTACTCATCATCACCACCATTGTTTTCATTGCAATCATTGCAACTACTATATTATGTCATAGCTATAAGTCTTAGATCTAATTTAGTTATAAGTTCATTCTGCACATATTTTCTTTACATTTTAGGCATAATTTCCTTTACCTTATTCTCATTCTCTAGCTTAACATTCGTAATCTTAGCTTCCTTTAACTACTATTTTCTCATTTAATTTTGATGCCTGTCTCTGCTTCATACTTCTTATTCTACAACAAAGTAATTTTAAAATTTTCTAACTCCCCAATATGCTCTAAAATATATTTTAAAAACTAACCAAAATACAAATAATATTAACACAACTGCTCCAACAGAAAGCGTATACCATTAGCGCTACTGTTGGTAGCACTCTCTACTAGTTTTATTTCAAAAAAAAAAACCTAACCTAACCTAACCTAACCTAACCTAACCTAACCTAACCTAACCTAACCTAACCTAACCTAACCTAACCTAACCTAACCTAACCTAACCTAACCTAACCTAACCTAACCTAACCTAACCTAACCTAACCTAACCTAACCTAACCTAACCTAACCTAACCTAACCTAACCTAACCTAACCTAACCTAACCTAACCTAACCTAACCTAACCTAACCTAACCTAACCTAACCTAACCTAACCTAACCTAACCTAACCTAACCTAACCTAACCTAACCTAACCTAACCTAACCTAACCTAACCTAACCTAACCTAACCTAACCTAACCTAACCTAACCTAACCTAACCTAACCTAACCTAACCTAACCTAACCTAACCTAACCTAACCAGTCTGCGCTCGACCGCCACCCAGAGCGCCACGAATTAGGCCGCTCCGCGTTCAAAAATTCTAAAAATTGGTCTTTTTCGCGATTTTTGAACTTTAAAAAGTGCTTACATATGTTTCTCAGTGATATCTAAGTGTGTGCTAAATTGTGCAGCGATACACCCAAAATTGTGGATTTTTTCTGAACAAAAACTTATTTTGAGGTTAGTCTTACCCAAAAAATTTTCAGTTTTTGGTCAAAAACTTTTGATTTTAAGCGGGCCGTCGTGTATCGGCTATTGTGATTCTGTTTTATTTATGACTCTCCATCTATCTACCAAATTTGAACGCTATCGGACAATTATTTAGTGATTTACAGACAATTTTCAAAAAACCACGTGGTGACTAACTTCTTAAATACAATAGCCACAACCAAACGTAATACTTCGTTAGAACCGCGTTAAAAAGCCCTTTACAGGGAAACATCAACCAACATTGTGTGATACATACTTTGGAAGTTATTGGACATTTTTTAAAAAACATTTATTTTTTCCATTTACTTTCACATTGAAAGCTCTATATCTAAAAATCCAAAGCGATAACCTACCTTTTTTATTACTTTATTTTATTTCACATATATCAGTGCACATACCTACCAAGTTTCAGATTTTTCCCGCTCATAGTTTTTAAGATAATAATTTTTCAATCATATAAGGTAATTTTCCTTCCCGCCACGTGCTCCCTCATCTTTCATCCTAGGAGCATGTTGTAGGTGTCATTCGAACCGCCTCGGCGTGCTGATTCCAACGATATATCACACGCCCCCCTACAGCATCTTCTTCACATAAACCAACGCTATTTTCAGGTGTGTACCAAAATTTCAAAAACGCTCTTACCCCTCCTGAAAAATTTCTCAGGAAGACTTTTTGATTTCTTTACATTATCTTACAGTATAACTATCCAGAACTGGAGACACCAATTTTGGAATTTTTCTCATCAATAGTTTTTTATTTATTGAATTTTTTCTTCAAAATGGTAATTTTCGCCATCACCGAATAACTTGGTTTCTCAATTATCTCGGAAAGTACGCGTCGTAGCGCAATTCTGAGCGAATTTTCATTCAGTCTGATCTGAAGCGATTGTTTGGTCAACCTACCAAACCACACCAACAAATCTCCCATTTTCCCGAATTTTTACCTTCTTCAACTGATAACTTTTTACACAAGTGAGCCCTGGTAGATTTCAACATGGGGGATCAAAGAGGGATTGGTGGAGCACCACCCTCCACCCTCCCCCCCTCTCTGCCGTGCACCGCAGCGGAAGCAAAAGACTCAACATCTTTACAAAACACCATCCAAAAACTTTCGGATTTTATTATAAAGACAATAAATGATGGCCGAAGCGTGACTGCAGTCAACAAGAAACTAATCAAAGAAGCAGCTGCAGAGATATCCAAAAGCATCAACTCACTTCCAAATTTTCTGAACGCGACTGGCGAATCCGGCTCTCCGACTACTTCTACACCAGCCTGCGACCTAAAGAATGAGATCATCAGCGCCGTCCGTCAGGAAATGGTCTCGTTCAAAAAGGAACTTCTCACTAATACTTCAAGCCTTCAGCATCTTTCGCCCACCGAATTCTCTTATGCTCAAGCTGCCCGAATGTCTTCACCCGGCCCTGGTAAACAACAACAACAACAAAGACTGATGACCCCAACCCCACTTGTCTCCAAACCATCTCTAATCATCGCGTCGAAAAAGCCGGGTGCCACCTCTGCTGACACCCTGTCATCCTGGAGGACAGCAGTGTCCTTCCGGGACACCAAATTCACTCCAGCTGGCGTCCACTTCATCTCCAACGCCAAGATCCGCGTGGAGTTCGACAGTGCTGAGCACCTGGAAGCGGCCCTCCAGAAGGTCGGTGAGTCGAACCCCAACATCACTGCTGAAGTCTCAAGAAAATTAAAACCAATGTTTATTGTTAAGGGGGTGAATTCCGACACCTCCCCAGATGAACTGCAAAACATCATAATAAAACAGAACTCCCTCATTTCCGACCACATTAAAAGCGACGAAGATATACAATTCAAATTTAAAAGACCTAATAAAAACAAACTCTTATACAACGCCGTATTTGTCTGCTCGCCTTATCTCTTTAAAAACATCATACACTTACAAAAAATCAACATTGATCATCAGCGAGTTCATGTCGAGGAATTCACCCCCTTACTCCAGTGTTACAAATGTCTCGAATTTGGACACACCAAAAACTTTTGTAAATCAGACACCACCAGATGCTCACACTGCGCTGAATCTGGACATCTATTTAAAGACTGCCCGGTTCAGAAAGACTTAAACAAATCCTGCTGCTTCAACTGTAAAGCCCACCAGACAAAACACAACGGGAACGCCGGCACTGACAACACTCCCTCACTCTCCCACAGCGCCACATCCGACTACTGCCCGAGAAAAATCCATATGGCTGCACGCATCCGCTTCCGTATCGATTATGGATCCAAATAGTTATCCTGATAGCAACCATCACTCTTCTGCTACCCCCTCCCACGCTCCATCTTCACCCAACCTTTCCAACTCCATTCAAATAAATCTCGGTCGCAGCAGAAATACCTATTACCATTCACATATACCTATCCACCTATTTACATATCCATACACACACTATATATATATTTAAACAAGCTATATACTTAACATAATTAAATTATATACATAATATATATATTAATTCTCCATTCATATACTTACTATATAAAATATTACTTATTGTATTAATACCTAGCTATAAGTTTACTTACTCTGTTTACTTATTTTGATGATTTGTTATTACCACCATACTATGTCATACTTATCTTGATGATTTGTTATTACCACCATACTACTACTGTTAGTACTATGTCATACTTATTTTGATGATACTCACTATATAAAATATTACATATTGCTGTAACACCTAGCTATGTTTACTTACTCTGTTTACTTATTTGCATGTCATACTCTGTTTACTTATTTGCATGTCATAGCCATAGGTCTTAAGATTTAATCTAGTTATAAGTTCATTCTGCATACATATCAACACTAATATCTCACAAAAAAAAAAAAAAAAAAAAAAAAAAAAAAAAAAAAAAAAAAAAAAAAAAAAAAAAATTGCTGTAAGATCCAGCTATAAGTTTACTCATCATAACCACCATTGTTTCCATTGCAATCATAGCTCCATTTGATTTATTACAACTACTATATTATGTCATAGCCATAAGTCTTAGATTTTATCTAGTTATAAGTTCATTCTGCATACATATTAACACTAATATCTCAAAAAAAAAAAAAAAAAAAAAAAAAAAAAAAAAAAAAAAAAAGATCTAGCTATAAGTTTACTCATCATCACCACCATTGTTTTCATTGCAATCATTGCAACTACTATATTATGTCATAGCTATAAGTCTTAGATCTAATTTAGTTATAAGTTCATTCTGCACATATTTTCTTTACATTTTAGGCATAATTTCCTTCACCTTATTCTCATTCTCTAGCTTAACATTCGTAATCTTAGCTTCCTTTAACTACTATTTTCTCATTTAATTTTGATGCCTGTCTCTGCTTCATACTTCTTATTCTACAACAAAGTAATTTTAAAATTTTTCTAACTCCCCAATAAGCTCTAAAATATATTTTAAAAAACTAACCAAAATACAAATAATATTAACACAACTGCTCCAACAGAAAGCGTATACCATTAGCGCTACTGTTGGTAGCACTCTCTACTAGTTTTATTTCAAAAAAAAAAACCTAACCTAACCTAACCTAACCTAACCTAACCTAACCTAACCTAACCTAACCTAACCTAACCTAACCTAACCTAACCTAACCTAACCGTAGACGCGCCTACCACAAAATAATAGCACCACACTTAAATAAGTAATATTGCTAAGACATAAGACAAGGAATAACCCTATTGTAAACAATACTTCTTTTCTGACAAATAAGACTAGATTTTACTTATTTCTCGCTGGGAAATAAAACATAAACAACAGTATATTAATATCTAATTTATTTAATATACAACAATAAATGACGACAAGTGTTGGCCTCCTACACCATCACTAACATAATTGTAATACCAATTGAACCTGCTGGCAACTACATTGACCTACATATTTATCAATAAAACAACCATAAACTTCTATATATTATTAAAATATCTTAAACAAATTATATATTACACTATATTATATCTACACACAATATATACACACTTTATCTACTATAACACTTAACACATATATACATCTTAACTAGAATTACTTGCCTGCTATAAAATAATAGCACCACAACTAAATAAACAATACTGCTAAGGCATAACACAGGGGATAACCTCTTTGTCAACAATACTATTAAGACTAGATTTTACTTCTTCCTCACTTTGAAATAAAACATAAACAACCATATATTGATATTTAGCTTATTTAATACACTACAATAGTCACTAACATAACTATAACACCAAATTGAACCTGCTGGTAACAACACAAACATACATATTTATCAACAAAACAACTATAAACTTTTATATATTATTAAAATATCTTAAATAAATTATATATAACACTACAACATTTTACTAAATCTATACACAACATATACACACTTATTTAATATGTGAATCACAATCAGAATTCCAATCTGAGCTGTGATTTCATTTATTTACATACACTGTACTATTATATTGCAGCTATTAAAATACTTCAAATCATATAACATTATATATATATACTATCACAACACAAACTATATATACACTCTATTTAATATATTAAAATATAATCACCACATATATTAAAACCAACAAAATAGCTATAAACTTTCATATATTATTGAAATATCTTAAATAAATTATATATAACACTACAACATTTTACTAAATCTATACACAACATATACACACCTATTTAATATGTGAATCACAATCAGAATTCCAATCTGAGCTGTAATTTTATCTATTTACATACACTGTACTATCATATTGCAGCTATTAAAATACTTTAAGTCATATAACAAATTATATATATATACTATCACAACACAAACTATATATACACTTTATCTAATACATTAAAACATAATCACCACATATATTAAAACCAACAAAATAGCTATAAACTTTCATATATTATTGAAATATCTTAAATAAATTACATATAACACTACAACATTTTATTATTATATCTATACACAACATATACACACTTATTTAATATGTGAATCACAACCAGAATTCCAATCTGAGCTGTGATTTTGTTTATTTACATACACTGTACTATTATATTGCAGCTATTAAAATACTTTAAGTCATATAACAAATTATATATATATACTATCACAACACAAACTATATATACACTCTATCTAATATATTAAAACATAATCACCACATATATTAAAAACTTAAATAATATTATACAAACACACAATACATAGGTACACATTTTTATCTTTATTTCAATTTATCATAAATACACACAATAGTAGAACTACTACTATATTTAGTCAGTTAGTATATAATATCATACACAATCAATGTGTTGCCTGTAGTAGTGGGTGCAACCTTAATGAAAACTTGGATGAAAACATTTTCAATTTTATCATTTACTCATTTTTGAAATCTTTGCTGGCCAATAAGGGGCAACAATTGGCAATTGTTTTGACAACCATCCATTTTGTGCCACCCAGGCCAGCATACCAAATTTAAATAATATATAAAAAACCAAGTTTTTCTGTATAACACAAAATTGACCGAATAAATTAGTGTGTTGTGTTGTCCCCATTTTAATTGGAATTTTACTTTATTTTAAGTGTAATTATTAATGTAATTTGACGAATTTGAATTTTGGAATTTTATTTTATTTTTAATATTGTATTTACTTTGTATTTTGACTACTGTTTGGGCTCTATACACCCACAGAAAAATTTATTTGACTGTTTAAATTAACTTTTTGTGATTTTTTTTTTTAAAGTTCTGTACTTGTGTATACACTAAACGTATTACTGACAGTATACACTATACATATATACTACACAAGCCCTATTATTACTAGTACAGACCGACAGACAGTCCGCCAATATGGCCAGCCCAAACCTCCCCGCCAAACGCAGATCCACTGGGGATGCAGAAGTCTTATCTGACAAAATGACCGCTCTTGCTCTTAAAGCGAAGGCCACCCTCAACGAGGGAAGAAATATAAAAACTGAAATAAAAACAGCCACATTCAGTATCATCGACAAGATGGTGGCACTGGCCAAGGAGTCTGAGAAGCTCCATAAGCACGAAAAAGGGGCTTCTCGGACCCTTTTTATGGAATGCCTGCAAGAATTGGGTGTGGTCAAGAAGGCTATAACCAACTTGCAGGAGAGTCAGATTAGCAGGGAGGAGGACTCCACGCGGACGATGCAATCCCTGGTGGATGCTGTGTACCAAAGACTGGAACAGACTGACCGACTTAACAGAGCGTTGGAGGATCAGACCGAGAAGGTTAGCTCGATCGCAAGGGAGATCAACGTCCAGGAGGAGTTGATAGGCACGCTTTCAGAGCAGCTTAGGGAAGGAGTAGCGTCAGTCAACTCCACACAGCGGTTATGGGAGCGTCTGTCTGTTGAGCAGACAGACACCCATAGACTGATCGCGAAACAGACGATAGAGAAAGTGGAGCAGGTCATCACTGACTCTATCAGCAGCACCCCCCCCTCTTATGCTGAAATTACTGCCCGCCCCTCCGAAACACGTCCCACACCACCAGCATTTCAATCATTTCACTCGGTTCTAATATCACCAGCTGATCCAATGGAGACGAGCGCTGAAGTCATCGAGCGAGTGAAGGGAGTACTCGACGCCAAACGAAACGGCATAAAAGTCGAGAGAGTCCGCAAGGTCAAGGACGGAAGAGTGGTCCTTAGCTGCGCCACGAGGGCCGAGCTCGAGAGAGCAGAGGAGCAGCTAAGGAAGACCGAACACTTGAAAGTGGTGGGGGCCACTAACAAAAACCCCCTGGTCGTGCTTAAATACTTACAAGCGCACAACACTGACGACGACATAATCCAAGCAATCACCCGTCAAAATAGCCACCTGTTGGAGGGTCTCTCGGAGAGTGAGGCCAAAGCCGAGGTCCGGTACCGGAGGAGAGCGAGGGACCCTTCGGAGTGCCACGCAATCCTCCGAGTGGCTCCAAAGCTTTGGCAACGACTCACTTCTGCCGGGAGACTTTATATCGACCTGCAGGTGGTTAAAGTGGCGGACCAATCTCCCCTGGTGCAGTGTACTAGGTGCTTGGGTTTCGGTCATGGCAGGAGGCTCTGCACGGAGAGTGTGGACCTCTGCAATTACTGCGGAGGTCCGCACTTGAAGGCAGGGTGCCCCAGCCTTTTGGCGGCCCAGGCACCGACGTGCAAAAACTGCACCATGGCGAAATACACAGACACAACACACCACGCGTTTAGTGATGACTGTCCCATCCGCAGAAAGTGGGATGCCTTGGCGAGGGCGTCAGTTGCTTACAGCTGACGTTCCTCTGCGGGCGCCTCACTGATGGCGGCTGTGACAGCCATCACCACTGACAGACATCACGCACACTCACACTCTACACTCACTAACACACCTAACATTAACAGTAACACAACAAGTCGACCAGACTCCACTCTCCACTCCTCACTCAAACACTGCACAATTAATCATATTATTAGGCCTTAATTGATTGAAAATTTAATTGAAATTTATCGACAATTATTTCAAAATTAAAACACAACAAGCAGAACTCACACACTCGTCAACAAATATTTTAACAAATATTTCAACGACGCACACAATCATGAACACAACAAACACAGTAAATCATAAATCACGAACGCACATGCACATGAACACACACATTTACACCCAAATACAAAACAATAGAACGATGACCAGCAGACAGATCAAGCTCTGTAAGTTGAAATGTCTCGAATAGCGAAAGACATAATGTGAATGCATAAAGACTAAAACAGATATTACGGTAAAATTGTACCATACATTCTAACATGGAAAACAATATCAACAACAAATGACAAAATAATGACTTATTGTTTGTCCATAATTATAGAAAATAAATAATAAGAAATATAGAAAGTAAGGAAAAGAATGTGACGTAGAGTAGAATAAAATGAATGAAATGTATAATAAGGAACACATGTATTATAGAACTAAGTTATAAATGTAGTTAATAAGACTATGAACAAAACAAAAAGATAATGTAATAATTAGAATAAGAACCACATTGTAATAGACTATGTCATAAGACTGTAAACAAAAATGAATGTATGCTAAACAAAATTAAAAAACCACACGCTGAAGAACTCATTCACCCAAAATAAGGTCCCCGATTATGTTGGGGGAAAAGTCGCGGGCCGGGCCATATGCGCCCGGACTAAAAAAAAAAAAAAAAAAAAAAAAAAAAAAAAAAAAAACCTAACCTAACCTAACCTAACCTAACCTAACCTAACCTAACCTAACCTAACCTAACCTAACCTAACCTAACCTAACCTAACCTAACCTAACCTAACCTAACCTAACCTAACCTAACCTAACCTAACCTAACCTAACCTAACCTAACCTAACCTAACCTAACCTAACCTAACCTAACCTAACCTAACCTAACCTAACCTAACCTAACCTAACCTAACCTAACCTAACCTAACCTAACCTAACCTAACCTAACCTAACCTAACCTAACCTAACCCCTAAAGTCTGCGCTCGACCGCCACCCAGAGCGCCACGAATTAGGCCGCTCCGCGTTCAAAAATTCTAAAAATTGGTCTTTTTCGCGATTTTTGAACTTTAAAAAGTGCTTACATATGTTTCTCAGTGATATCTAAGTGTGTGCTAAATTGTGCAGCGATACACCCAAAATTGTGGATTTTTTCTGAACAAAAACTTATTTTGAGGTTAGTCTTACCCAAAAAATTTTCAGTTTTTGGTCAAAAACTTTTGATTTTAAGCGGGTCGTCGTGTATCGGCTATTGTGATTCTGTTTTATTTATGACTCTCCATCTTTCTACCAAATTTGAACGCTATCGGACAATTATTTAGTGATTTACAGACAATTTTCAAAAAACCACGTGGTGACTAACTTCTTAAATACAATAGCCACAACCAAACGTAATACTTCGTTAGAACCGCGTTAAAAAGCCCTTTACAGGGAAACATCAACCAACATTGTGTGATACATACTTTGGAAGTTATTGGACATTTTTTAAAAAACATTTATTTTTTCCATTTACTTTCACATTGAAAGCTCTATATCTAAAAATCCAAAGCGATAACCTACCTTTTTTATTACTTTATTTTATTTCACATATATCAGTGCACATACCTACCAAGTTTCAGATTTTTTCCGCTCATAGTTTTTAAGATAATAATTTTTCAATCATATAAGGTAATTTTCCTTCCCGCCACGTGCTCCCTCATCTTTCATCCTAGGAGCATGTTGTAGGTGTCATTCGAACCGCCTCGTCGTGCTGATTCCAACGATATATCACACGCCCCCCTACAGCATCTTCTTCACATAAACCAACGCTATTTTCAGGTGTGTACCAAAATTTCAAAAACGCTCTTACCCCTCCTGAAAAATTTCTCAGGAAGACTTCTTGTTTTTTTTACATTATCTTACAGTATAACTATCCAGAACTGGAGACACCAATTTTGGAATTTTTCTCATCAATAGTTTTTTATTTATTGAATTTTTTCTTCAAAATGGTAATTTTCGCCATCACCGAATAACTTGGTTTCTCAATTATCTCGGAAAGTACGCGTCGTAGCGCAATTCTGAGCGAATTTTCATTCAGTTTGATCTGAAGCGATTGTTTGGTCAACCTACCAAACCACACCAACAAATCTCCCATTTTCCCGAATTTTTACCTTCTTCAACTGATAACTTTTTACACAAGTGAGCCCTGGTAGATTTCAACATGGGGGATCAAAGAGGGGATGGTGGAGCACCACCCCCCCCCCCCCCCCCCTCTCTGCCGTGCACCGCAGCGGAAGCAAAAGACTCAACATCTTTACAAAACACCATCCAAAAACTTTCGGATTTTATTATAAAGACAATAAATGATGGCCGAAGCGTGACTGCAGTCAACAAGAAACTAATCAAAGAAGCAGCTGCAGAGATATCCAAAAGCATCAACTCACTTCCAAATTTTCTGAACGCGACTGGCGAATCCGGCTCTCCGACTACTTCTACACCAGCCTGCGACCTAAAGAATGAGATCATCAGCGCCGTCCGTCAGGAAATGGTCTCGTTCAAAAAGGAACTTCTCACTAATACTTCAAGCCTTCAGCATCTTTCGCCCGCCGGATTCTCTTATGCTCAAGCTGCCCGAATGCCTTCACCCGGCCCTGGTAAACAACAACAACAACAAAGACTGATGACCCCAACCCCACTTGTCTCCAAACCATCCCTAATCATCGCGTCGAAAAAGCCGGGTGCCACCTCTGCTGACACCCTGTCATCCTGGAGGACAGCAGTGTCCTTCCGGGACACCAAATTCACTCCAGCTGGCGTCCACTTCATCTCCAACGCCAAGATCCGCGTGGAGTTCGACAGTGCGGAGCACCTGGAAGCGGCCCTCCAGAAGGTCGGTGAGTCGAACCCCAACATCACTGCTGAAGTCTCAAGAAAATTAAAACCAATGTTTATTGTTAAGGGGGTGAATTCCGACACCTCCCCAGATGAACTGCAAAACATCATAATAAAACAGAACTCCCTCATTTCCGACCACATTAAAAGCGACGAAGATATACAATTCAAATTTAAAAGACCTAATAAAAACAAACTCTTATACAACGCCGTATTTGTCTGCTCGCCTTATCTCTTTAAAAACATCATACACTTACAAAAAATCAACATTGATCATCAGCGAGTTCATGTCGAGGAATTCACCCCCCTACTCCAGTGTTACAAATGTCTCGAATTTGGACACACCAAAAACTTTTGTAAATCAGACACCACCAGATGCTCACACTGCGCTGAATCTGGACATCTATTTAAAGACTGCCCGGTTCAGAAAGACTTAAACAAATCCTGCTGCTTCAACTGTAAAGCCCACCAGACAAAACACAACGGGAACGCCGGCACTGACAACACTCCCTCACTCTCCCACAGCGCCACATCCGACTACTGCCCGAAAAAAATCCATATGGCTGCACGCATCCGCTTCCGTATCGATTATGGATCCAAATAGTTATCCTGATAGCAACCATCACTCTTCTGCTACCCCCTCCCACGCTCCATCTTCACCCAACCCTTCCAACTCCATTCAAATAAATCTCGGTCGCAGCAGAAATACCTATTACCATTCACATATACCTATCCACCTATTTACATATCCATACACACACTATATATATATTTAAACAAGCTATATACTTAACATAATTAAATTATATACATAATATATATATTAATTCTCCATTCATATACTTACTATATAAAATATTACTTATTGTATTAATACCTAGCTATAAGTTTACTTACTCTGTTTACTTATTTTGATGATTTGTTATTACCACCATACTATGTCATACTTATCTTGATGATTTGTTATTACCACCATACTACTACTGTTAGTACTATGTCATACTTATTTTGATGATACTTACTATATAAAATATTACATATTGCTGTAACACCTAGCTATAAGTTTACTTACTCTGTTTACTTATTTGCATGTCATACTCTGTTTACTTATTTGCATGTCATAGCCATAGGTCTTAAGATTTAATCTAGTTATAAGTTCATTCTGCATATATATCAACACTAATATCTCACAAAAAAAAAAAAAAAAAAAAAAAAAAAAAAAATTGCTGTAAGATCCAGCTATAAGTTTACTCATCATAACCACCATTGTTTCCATTGCAATCATAGCTCCATTTGATTTATTATAACTACTATATTATGTCATAGCCATAAGTCTTAGATTTTATCTAGTTATAAGTTCATTCTGCATACATATTAACACTAATATCTCAAAAAAAAAAAAAAAAAAAAAAAAAAAAAAAAAAAAAAAAAAAAAAAAGATCTAGCTATAAGTTTACTCATCATCACCACCATTGTCTTTATTGCAATCATAGCAACTACTATATTATGTCATAGCTATAAGTCTTAGATCTAATTTAGTTATAAGTTCATTCTGCACATATTTTCTTTACATATTAGGCATAATTTCCTTTACCTTATTCTCATTCTCTAGCTCTACATTTGTAATCTTAGCTTCCTTTAACTACTATTTTTTCATTTCATTTTGATGCCTGTCTCTGCTTCATACTTCTTATTCTACAACAAAGTAATTTTAAATTTTCTAACTCCCAATATGCTCTAAAATATATTTCAAAACTAACCAAAATACAAATAATACATACACTACTGCTCCAACAGAAAGCGTATACCATTAGCGCTACTGTTGGTAGCACTCTCTACTAGTTTTATTTCAAAAAAAAAAACCTAACCCCTAACCTAACCTAACCTAACCTAACCTAACCTAACCTAACCTAACCTAACCTAACCTAACCTAACCTAACCTAACCTAACCTAACCTAACCTAACCCAGTCTGCGCTCGACCGCCACCCAGAGCGCCACGAATTAGGCCGCTCCGCGCTCAAAAATTCTAAAAATTGGTCTTTTTCGCGATTTTTGAACTTTAAAAAGTGCTTACATATGTTTCTCAGTGATATCTAAGTGTGTGCTAAATTGTGCAGCGATACACCCAAAATTGTGGATTTTTTCTGAACAAAAACTTATTTTGAGGTTAGTCTTACCCAAAAAATTTTCAGTTTTTGGTCAAAAACTTTTGATTTTAAGCGGGCCGTCGTGTATCGGCTATTGTGATTCTGTTTTATTTATGACTCTCCATCTATCTACCAAATTTGAACGCTATCGGACAATTATTTAGTGATTTACAGACAATTTTCAAAAAACCACGTGGTGACTAACTTCTTAAATACAATAGCCACAACCAAACGTAATACTTCGTTAGAACCGCGTTAAAAAGCCCTTTACAGGGAAACATCAACCAACATTGTGTGATACATACTTTGGAAGTTATTGGACATTTTTTAAAAAACATTTATTTTTTCCATTTACTTTCACATTGAAAGCTCTATATCTAAAAATCCAAAGCGATAACCTACCTTTTTTATTACTTTATTTTATTTCACATATATCAGTGCACATACCTACCAAGTTTCAGATTTTTCCCGCTCATAGTTTTTAAGATAATAATTTGTCAATCATATAAGGTAATTTTCCTTCCCGCCACGTGCTCCCTCATCTTTCATCCTAGGAGCATGTTGTAGGTGTCATTCGAACCGCCTCGGCGTGCTGATTCCAACGATATATCACACGCCCCCCTACAGCATCTTCTTCACATAAACCAACGCTATTTTCAGGTGTGTACCAAAATTTCAAAAACGCTCTTACCCCTCCTGAAAAATTTCTCAGGAAGACTTCTTGTTTTTTTTACATTATCTTACAGTATAACTATCCAGAACTGGAGACACCAACTTTGGAATTTTTCTCATCAATAGTTTTTTATTTATTGAATTTTTTCTTCAAAATGGTAATTTTCGCCATCACCGAATAACTTGGTTTCTCAATTATCTCGGAAAGTACGCGTCGTAGCGCAATTCTGAGCGAATTTTCATTCAGTTTGATCTGAAGCGATTGTTTGGTCAACCTACCAAACCACACCAACAAATCTCCCATTTTCCCGAATTTTTACCTTCTTCAACTGATAACTTTTTACACAAGTGAGCCCTGGTAGATTTCAACATGGGGGATCAAAGAGGGGATGGTGGAGCACCACCCCCCACCCTCCCCCCCTCTCTGCCGTGCACCGCAGCGGAAGCAAAAGACTCAACATCTTTACAAAACACCATCCAAAAACTTTCGGATTTTATTATAAAGACAATAAATGATGGCCGAAGCGTGACTGCAGTCAACAAGAAACTAATCAAAGAAGCAGCTGCAGAGATATCCAAAAGCATCAACTCACTTCCAAATTTTCTGAACGCGACTGGCGAATCCGGCTCTCCGACTACTTCTACACCAGCCTGCGACCTAAAGAATGAGATCATCAGCGCCGTCCGTCAGGAAATGGTCTCGTTCAAAAAGGAACTTCTCACTAATACTTCAAGCCTTCAGCATCTTTCGTCCACCGGATTCTCTTATGCTCAAGCTGCCCGAATGTCTTCACCCGGCCCTGGTAAACAACAACAACAACAAAGACTGATGACCCCAACCCCACTTGTCTCCAAACCATCTCTAATCATCGCGTCGAAAAAGCCGGGTGCCACCTCTGCTGACACCCTGTCATCCTGGAGGACAGCAGTGTCCTTCCGGGACACCAAATTCACTCCAGCTGGCGTCCACTTCATCTCCAACGCCAAGATCCGCGTGGAGTTCGACAGTGCGGAGCACCTGGAAGCGGCCCTCCAGAAGGTCGGTGAGTCGAACCCCAACATCACTGCTGAAGTCTCAAGAAAATTAAAACCAATGTTTATTGTTAAGGGGGTGAATTCCGACACCTCCCCAGATGAACTGCAAAACATCATAATAAAACAGAACTCCCTCATTTCCGACCACATTAAAAGCGACGAAGATATACAATTCAAATTTAAAAGACCTAATAAAAACAAACTCTTATACAACGCCGTATTTGTCTGCTCGCCTTATCTCTTTAAAAACATCATACACTTACAAAAAATCAACATTGATCATCAGCGAGTTCATGTCGAGGAATTCACCCCCTTACTCCAGTGTTACAAATGTCTCGAATTTGGACACACCAAAAACTTTTGTAAATCAGACACCACCAGATGCTCACACTGCGCTGAATCTGGACATCTATTTAAAGACTGCCCGGTTCAGAAAGACTTAAACAAATCCTGCTGCTTCAACTGTAAAGCCCACCAGACAAAACACAACGGGAACGCCGGCACTGACAACACTCCCTCACTCTCCCACAGCGCCACATCCGACTACTGCCCGAGAAAAATCCATATGGCTGCACGCATCCGCTTCCGTATCGATTATGGATCCAAATAGTTATCCTGATAGCAACCATCACTCTTCTGCTACCCCCTCCCACGCTCCATCTTCACCCAACCTTTCCAACTCCATTCAAATAAATCTCGGTCGCAGCAGAAATACCTATTACCATTCACATATACCTATCCACCTATTTACATATCCATACACACACTATATATATATTTAAACAAGCTATATACTTAACATAATTAAATTATATACATAATATATATATTAATTCTCCATTCATATACTTACTATATAAAATATTACTTATTGTATTAATACCTAGCTATAAGTTTACTTACTCTGTTTACTTATTTTGATGATTTGTTATTACCACCATACTATGTCATACTTATCTTGATGATTTGTTATTACCACCATACTACTACTGTTAGTACTATGTCATACTTATTTTGATGATACTTACTATATAAGATATTACATATTGCTGTAACACCTAGCTATAAGTTTACTTACTCTGTTTACTTATTTGCATGTCATACTCTGTTTACTTATTTGCATGTCATAGCCATAGGTCTTAAGATTTAATCTAGTTATAAGTTCATTCTGCATACATATCAACACTAATATCTCACAAAAAAAAAAAAAAAAAAAAAAAAAAAAAAAAAAAAAAAAATTGCTGTAAGATCCAGCTATAAGTTTACTCATCATAACCACCATTGTTTCCATTGCAATCATAGCTCCATTTGATTTATTACAACTACTATATTATGTCATAGCCATAAGTCTTAGATTTTATCTAGTTATAAGTTCATTCTGCATACATATTAACACTAATATCTCAAAAAAAAAAAAAAAAAAAAAAAAAAAAAAAAAAAAAAAAAAAAAAAAAAAAAAAAAAAAAAAAAATAATAAGATCTAGCTATAAGTTTACTCATCATCACCACCATTGTTTTCATTGCAATCATTGCAACTACTATATTATGTCATAGCTATAAGTCTTAGATCTAATTTAGTTATAAGTTCATTCTGCACATATTTTCTTTACATTTTAGGCATAATTTCCTTTACCTTATTCTCATTCTCTAGCTTAACATTCGTAATCTTAGCTTCCTTTAACTACTATTTCTCATTTAATTTTGATGCCTGTCTCTGCTTCATACTTCTTATTCTACAACAAAGTAATTTTAAAATTTTCTAACTCCCCAATATGCTCTAAAATATATTTTAAAAACTAACCAAAATACAAATAATATTAACACAACTGCTCCAACAGAAAGCGTATACCATTAGCGCTACTGTTGGTAGCACTCTCTACTAGTTTTATTTCAAAAAAAAAAAACCTAACCTAACCTAACCTAACCTAACCTAACCTAACCTAACCTAACCTAACCTAACCTAACCTAACCTAACCTAACCTAACCTAACCTAACCTAACCTAACCTAACCTAACCTAACCTAACCTAACCTAACCTAACCTAACCACAATTTCCTTTACCTTATTCTCATTCTCTAGCTTAACATTCGTAATCTTAGCTTCCTTTAGCTACTATTTTCTCATTTAATTTTGATGCCTGTCTCTGCTTCATACTTCTTATTCTACAACAAAGTAATTTTAAAATTTTCTAACTCCCCAATATGCTCTAAAATATATTTTAAAAACTAACCAAAATACAAATAATATTAACACAACTGCTCCAACAGAAAGCGTATACCATTAGCGCTACTGTTGGTAGCACTCTCTACTAGTTTTATTTCAAAAAAACCTAACCTAACCTAACCTAACCTAACCTAACCTAACCTAACCTAACCTAACCTAACCTAACCTAACCTAACCTAACCTAACCTAACCTAACCTAACCTAACCTAACCTAACCTAACCTAACCTAACCTAACCTAACCTAACCTAACCTAACCTAACCTAACCTAACCTAACCTAACCTAACCTAACCTAACCTAACCTAACCTAACCTAACCCCTAAAGTCTGCGCTCGACCGCCACCCAGAGCGCCACGAATTAGGCCGCTCCGCGTTCAAAAATTCTAAAAATTGGTCTTTTTCGCGATTTTTGAACTTTAAAAAGTGCTTACATATGTTTCTCAGTGATATCTAAGTGTGTGCTAAATTGTGCAGCGATACACCCAAAATTGTGGATTTTTTCTGAACAAAAACTTAAGTTCTGAACAAATACAGTTGGCATATTTCACTGCCTATCCTGTTGGGATAGTGAGCAGCAACAGCGCGCAAACATTCATTCCAAGATACTTGTATAACTAATATACAAATATTTAACTTCACAACCTGATTTCATTTAATTTCAATTTAATTTAATTTCATTTCATTTGTAAATAGATCTTCTGTCTACCCCGTACGGGACTAGGCGTGAAGCATAAAAGTGGGCGGGTCCTTGGAGAGACCGAGGTTCGCGTCCACCAATTGACAAAAATTTCGAAATTTTTCTTTATTTTAATTTTTTGGCTTTAATCATATTCATTATAATCATAGCATATTTTTGGAAAAATCTGGCTGGAGAGATTCGAAAGAATCCCCCAAAAACTTTAAATTTAAATTTTTATTCAGAGGTTTATTCAGTTTTTGAGTTCGGTGCCTTAGAACGCACCGTGGGCAGAGATATTTGGTACCTAATAGCAAGTAGTCTAGACACACACTTTTTTGACATTTTTCATTAGAAATAACTCCCAAATTTAAAGAAATAGTAACTTTCAATTTCCATACATTTGTAAATTACCTGGCGCCTACAAAAACTGCATAGCAACTGTATCACCTGCAAGTAATATTAAGACATAACCGAACCCAACTTCCGCGCCCCTGTGAAAGTCGATTAGCAACACACAAAACGTCCTAATCTTTATTGACTTGATCTCACAGTTGATGAACCCTTATTGGGCAGTGAACAAACAATCTGCGACCTAATTTATCTTACTATAGTTAACATCTAATGTACAATATATACATTTGACTATAGTGTAACAAGTTGAAACAAAACTTGACTTATATCATATCAGAGGTTATGTTTAATGTAAACAAAATATAAGATTACAGAAACTCTACTTGATTTGCTGTAAGACTGTAGCCTGTTGGCAACTACAACTCTATACATAAACTGACATACAAGTTGACAAAGTGTTTGGCTCTTTACACCAACACTCACACCATTCAGACAACAGTTTTAACAAATTATAAACATTATATAGGTAAATAGGAAACTACTTAACACACTATTTGTTTCTATTGTGACTGTTGCTTTATTTTAAGGTTATATCATAGGTTTAAATTAGCCTAAACATAAAAGTGAAACATATTTGTTGTTCATGACCACTAACAGGATAATATACCATTATCTAAAACTATTTACAACAGACCAGCCTTATTGGGCATGTTAATCTTGACTCTAAATTAGTTATATACTGACTAATATTGGTGTCTAAATACAGATAAAACTCTGACAAATATATTACTAATTTAACCTAAATGTAACAGTATAACAGTGTATAATAAACACAAAATAACCGACAAGTGTCTTGGCCTTTTACACCAACACTCACATTGTACCTATCAGCAACAATACTGACAAAATATATACAACATATAATTGAATTATAGACTAATTGACATACAGTTGTCCACAGAACCTTATCTATTATCTTATTCTCTATTATATTATCTTATCAATATATATATACAACACATTGGTAAAATTATAAACTATACAATACATATTTAAATATTAAAGCACTAATACTGACAAAACATATACATTATATAAGTAAATTATAGACCATTTAATATATAGTTATCCACAGAACCTTATCTATCTTATCTTATCAATATATATACAGCACACTGGTAAACTATAAACTATACAATACATATTAAATAGTAAAGCATTAACATTGACAAAATATATACAACATATAATTGAATTATAGACTAATTGACATACAGTTGTCCACAGAACCTTATCTATTATCTTATCAATATATATATACAACACATTGGTAAAATTATAAACTATACAATACATATTTAAATATTAAAGCACTGATACTGACAAAACATATACATTATATAAGCAAATTATAGACCATCTAATACATAGTTATCCACAGAACCTTATCTATCTTATTTTATCAATATATATACAGCACACTGGTGAATTATAAACTATACAATACATATTAAATGGTAAAGCATTAACATTGACAAAATATATACATTATATAGTAAATTATAGACTATTTAACATATAGTTGTCCACAGAACTTTATCTATCCTATCTTATCAATATATATACATACACAGAACATTGGTAAATCATAAATTATATAGTACATACTTAAATGCTAAACAAAATACACATATTCATAAGTATAATAAAACTATATAAACACTTTATTCAGTATACAAGCTAAACTAACACACCTTATCTATTTTAATTTCATAAACACTGAATCAATATAGTATCAACTATCAAACTACATAAATATATATACACATATTAAATTGCGACACCACAATTTATATACTATTACTAATTTATACACTATACTATACGTACTAATTTAATATTTATGTATTATAATACTATAATATAAACTATATATACACTTTTTAATATATATTCTATTTTAATAATTGTTTGTCAGCATACTAAGATAAATACACATACTATACTATATGTACTAATTTAATATTCATGTATTATAATACTATAATATAAACTATATATACACTTTTTAATATATATTCTATTTTAATATATATACAATAATAATTGTTTGTCAGCATACTAAGCTAAATACACATAGAGTTTTCATCATCATTAAATTTATTTATCTAATATACACATAGGACAAATTAACTGATTATACAATTTGACCCAGACCCTTTACATCTGGACAAAATGATCCCGCGAAGGACCCCACCTCCCCCAAGAATAAAGCGCACCCCTCCAAAAAAATTTAAACATCACGGTAGACCTCGAAAGTAGGGATATGGAGCTCCCAGGGCACTCGAGAGAAGGAAGAGTGAGTGTAGGTGAGAGGGTGGCGGCGTTGGACCCGAGGGCTGCGGTTACGCCACCTGCTGCGTCCACGGTGGCCCCGCGAACACTCGGGTCTAAGGCCGCGACAAGTAAGCGCGGTAAACTGGAAGGGCAGGCCCCCCCGGTGGACCCAGTGACGGAGCTGTTGGCGCGAGCCAGGGGCCCGTTCGACGGCCGGATGGAGGAGAGCGCTCTCCATGTCCGAATCGTGAACGGGTCCATGGCGGTTTCAAGGAACCTGCGTTCTGATCTGAAAAGGAACATACTCGTGTCAACAGACCGCACGCATTGCCTACTGGGGGAGTCTGAAAGAGAGATTGAGGGACTAAACAAAGAGAATAAGAGATTGAGGGGAGTGAACGAAGAAATGGAAAGAGAAAGGACGGACTTGCTGAAAGAAGTCGAAAGATTGAGGAAAGAAAATGAAACCTTTAGGAAGATAAAACCAGTTATGGAGGATGGAAAAATGAAGGAAGCAAGGAAAACAGAGAGAGAGAAAGACGAGATTGTGGAGAGAATGGAAAGAGTGTGCGAGGTGGTAATGAAGAGTTTGAAGGGGCACGAGAAGGCTCTGGGGGAGCATAAGATTGCCATGGAGACCCTGCAAGCGGCAGTTGAAAACGCTCCAATAGTGCCAAGTGGCGAAGGGCAAACGGGCCATCCCCAATTCCAAGAGCTTAAGGAACTAGCCGCCGACATTAAAGGGCAACTAACAAATCTCAAGGAGGACGCCCCGACATATGCGCAAGCCCTGGCGCGGTCTCCAATTAAATTAAAACAAATGCATTCGTTAATAATCTCACCATCCGATGAACTCGAAACCAGTTCACAAACGATAGAACATATAAAAGAAGCTGTTAAGGCGAGGCAGAGTGGTGTTCGCATCGAAAGGGTGCGAAAGGTCAGGGACGGCAGGGTGGTAATTAGCTGCGCCAGCGAGGAGGAGCTTCGCAAAGTCGAGGCCCAGCTTTGCGGCAGTACGCGGCTAAAGGTGGAGCAGGCCACCAACAAGCGCCCCCTTGTCGTCCTTAAAAACTTGCTGGCCTACAACTCAGACGAGGACATTGAAGCTGCTCTGCACCGCCAAAACAAGGAATTGATGGAGGCATTGTCGGCGGACGAGGCCAAAGTGGAGGTGAGATACCGCAGGAGGGCGAGGAATCCTCTGGAATGCCACGCCGTTCTCCGGGTCTCGCCAAAGCTATGGCAACGGCTTACGTCCGCTGGCAGAGTCTACATCGATTTGCAGTCAGTGAAGGTGCAAGATCAGTCCCCTCTGGTGCAGTGCACGAGGTGCCTGGGCTTCGGGCATGGGCGGAAGCTCTGCACGGAAGCTGTGGACCTCTGCAACTTTTGCGGTGGTCCGCATCTGAAGTCAGAGTGCACGCAGCTGCTCGGAGGCCAGGAACCTTCGTGCAAAAACTGCACAAGGGCGGGGCTGACGCACGCAGAACACATGGCGTTTAGCGACGTATGCCCAGTCAGGAAAAAGTGGGATGCGCTGGCGAGATCATCAGTGGCTTACTACTGAGTAGCCAGCAAATACCACGAATTAAAGTTAGCACAAATGTGACCCATTTAATATAAATGGCAATATTTGCAAAACAAAATAAAAGCGGTACTCTAAAACAAAGAAATTGACAACCCAAATACCAACAGACGATAAAATCATGCTGCGACATATATTACTTAATATATCGAAACAGCATGAAATAAAAATAGACTCGTAACCAGACAACATTTCATAATGGTATACTACACTGTACTAAAAGTCGACTAATTCAGCCAGTCACCCATCGACACTGCACATCAAATTTTGAGAACAATGTATAACCAGCAATGTAATACAAGAATTACAATATGTAATAATATAGAAATAAATAGAATTAAGGACAAACTCAATAACATAAATGTAAAAATTAACTGTGAACGAAGCATCTGGAAAAGAGTGAAACAGAAATATGTATATTAGAAATAAGTAGAACTAAGATAAGTAAATAGATATACAGATAATATGTAATAGACTAATTAAGTATGCATAAAACTTAAGTAAGATGTTAAATAAATTTCTGTAAACAAAATAATAAAAAATGTAAGAACTGCTAGATACTAGTCATAAGTTAGATAACTGTAAGGAAAAGTTTGTTACATCTACTATATAGCCCTTAGCGTCTGCTTGCTCATGTATAAATGTAAGGAAAAGATGTTTTAATTAATAAATATGGTCCCCTAGTGTTTAATTTGCCCACCAAAACAAGGTCTCCGCTTATGGCGGGGGAAAATTCGCGGGCCGGGCCTTAGCGTCCGGACAAAAAAAAAAAAAAAAAAAAAAAAAAAAAAAAAAAAACCTAACCTAACCTAACCTAACCTAACCTAACCTAACCTAACCTAACCTAACCTAACCTAACCTAACCAGTCTGCGCTCGACCGCCACCCAGAGCGCCACGAATTAGGCCGCTCCGCGTTCAAAAATTCAAAAAATTGGTCTTTTTCGCGATTTTTGAACTTTAAAAAGTGTCTACATATGTTTCTCAGTGATATCTAAGTGTGTGCTAAACTGTGCAGCGATACACCCAAAATTGTGGATTTTTTCTGAACAAAAACTTATTTTGAGGTTAGTCTTACCCAAAAAATTTTCAGTTTTTGGTCAAAAACTTTTGATTTTAAGCGGGCCGTCGTGTATCGGCTATTGTGATTCTGTTTTATTTATGACTCTCCATCTATCTACCAAATTTGAACGCTATCGGACAATTATTTAGTGATTTACAGACAATTTTCAAAAAACCACGTGGTGACTAACTTCTTAAATACAATAGCCACAACCAAACGTAATACTTCGTTAGAACCGCGTTAAAAAGCCCTTTACAGGGAAACATCAACCAACATTGTGTGATACATACTTTGGAAGTTATTGGACATTTTTTAAAAAACATTTATTTTTTCCATTTACTTTCACATTGAAAGCTCTATATCTAAAAATCCAAAGCGATAACCTACCTTTTTTATTACTTTATTTTATTTCACATATATCAGTGCACATACCTACCAAGTTTCAGATTTTTCCCGCTCATAGTTTTTAAGATAATAATTTTTCAATCATATAAGGTAATTTTCCTTCCCGCCACGTGCTCCCTCATCTTTCATCCTAGGAGCATGTTGTAGGTGTCATTCGAACCGCCTCGGCGTGCTGATTCCAACGATATATCACACGCCCCCCTACAGCATCTTCTTCACATAAACCAACGCTATTTTCAGGTGTGTACCAAAATTTCAAAAACGCTCTTACCCCTCCTGAAAAATTTCTCAGGAAGACTTCTTGTTTTTTTTACATTATCTTACAGTATAACTATCCAGAACTGGAGACACCAATTTTGGAATTTTTCTCATCAATAGTTTTTTATTTATTGAATTTTTTCTTCAAAATGGTAATTTTCGCCATCACCGAATAACTTGGTTTCTCAATTATCTCGGAAAGTACGCGTCGTAGCGCAATTCTGAGCGAATTTTCATTCAGTTTGATCTGAAGCGATTGTTTGGTCTACCTACCAAACCACACCAACAAATCTCCCATTTTCCCGAATTTTTACCTTCTTCAACTGATAACTTTTTACACAAGTGAGCCCTGGTAGATTTCAACATGGGGGATCAAAGAGGGGATGGTGGAGCACCACCCCCCACCCTCCCCCCCTCTCTGCCGTGCACCGCAGCGGAAGCAAAAGACTCAACATCTTTACAAAACACCATCCAAAAACTTTCGGATTTTATTATAAAGACAATAAATGATGGCCGAAGCGTGACTGCAGTCAACAAGAAACTAATCAAAGAAGCAGCTGCAGAGATATCCAAAAGCATCAACTCACTTCCAAATTTTCTGAACGCGACTGGCGAATCCGGCTCTCCGACTACTTCTACACCAGCCTGCGACCTAAAGAATGAGATCATCAGCGCCGTCCGTCAGGAAATGGTCTCGTTCAAAAAGGAACTTCTCACTAATACTTCAAGCCTTCAGCATCTTTCGCCCACCGGATTCTCATATGCTCAAGCTGCCCGAATGTCTTCACCCGGCCCTGGTAAACAACAACAACAACAAAGACTGATGACCCCAACCCCACTTGTCTCCAAACCATCTCTAATCATCGCGTCGAAAAAGCCGGGTGCCACCTCTGCTGACACCCTGTCATCCTGGAGGACAGCAGTGTCCTTCCGGGACACCAAATTCACTCCAGCTGGCGTCCAATTCATCTCCAACGCCAAGATCCGCGTGGAGTTCGACAGTGCGGAGCACCTGGAAGCGGCCCTCCAGAAGGTCGGTAAGTCGAACCCCTACATCACTGCTGAAGTCTCAAGAAAATTAAAACCAATGTTTATTGTTAAGGGGGTGAATTCCGACACCTCCCCAGATGAACTGCAAACCACCATAATAAAACAGAACTCCCTCATTTCTGACCACATTAAAAGCGACGAAGATATACAATTCAAATTTAAAAGACCTAATAAAAACAAACTCTTATACAACGCCGTATTTGTCTGCTCGCCTTATCTCTTTAAAAACATCATACACTTACAAAAAATCAATATTAATCACCAGCGGGTTCATGTCGAGGAATTCACCCCCTTACTCCAGTGTTACAAATGTCTCGAATTTGGACACACCAAAAACTTTTGTAAAACAGACACCACCAGATGCTCACACTGCGCTGAATCTGGACATCTATTTAAAGACTGCCCGGTTCAGAAAGACTTAAACAAATCCTGCTGCTTCAACTGTAAAGCCCACCAGACAAAACACAACGGGAACGCCGGCACTGACAACACTCCCTCACTCTCCCACAGCGCCACATCCGACTCCTGCCCGAGAAAAATCCATATGGCTGCACGCATCCGCCTCCGTATCGATTATGGATCCAAATAGTTATCCTGATAGCAACCATCACTCTTCTGCTACCCCCTCCCACGCTTCATCTTCACCCAACCTTTCCAACTCCATTCAAATAAATCTCGGTCGCAGCAGAAACGCTGCCCATGAACTCTCTGTCTTTCTCAACCAGCAACAACCCCATTACGCCTTCATCACCGAGCCGTACACTGGCAACACCAATCGCATGAAACTTGATCTCTCTGATTACACACTACACCAATTTCCCACCGAACGCCCTTCTCGCGCAGCCATTGCTATTCATAAAGACGCCTCCTCCACCCTTGGCATATCCCAGTACTCCACCCCTGAACTGTGTATTGTTCAATCCACCGACTCCCACACCAACTGTAATATTTTCCTTATATCCGTCTACCTAGAACCTCGCACAGACACCCACAACACACTTGACCTCCTCCAACGTTTCCTTCACCATCACCATAACCCCACATCCATTATCTGCGGCGACTTCAATGGATGGCACAGCCTATGGGGCTCACACGCCAACAACCGCAGAGGTGAACTCATCGCGGACTTCATACTTGCCAACAACCTAGTCATCTCCAACAGCGGCAACGCACCCACCTTCAACACAGTCACTCATGGCCGACTTCGTGAATCCATCATTGACCTAACCCTCATCAGCAACCTCCCATCCCTTCATATAAGCAACTGGTCCGTCAATCCTCAAATCACCCCCAGCTCCGATCACAACGCCATCACCTTCTATGCCTCATTCCACAACACTAAATTCACTAAAGACAAGAAACTCACCACATTCAAATATAACACAACCTCATATAACTGGAACAGAAACTCCGACAGATTCACCTCCATGATCGCTGACAAACTCCCTCGTATAGAGAACATTGAGCAACTTGACACTGACGAAATTGACCTTTTAGTCTCTGACTTCACGTACGCCATCCAACACACCTGTGACCGCCTACTCCCCCGTGCCCATGGCATACCAAAAAAACCTCCCTTTTGGAATGACGAGCTCGATTCCCTCAAACGGAAGGTCCTTCAAATCCATCACAAACTATCCCGTTACAAACGACGACGACTTCCCCTAGACGACCTCATACTTGCACGAAACCAAGCCCGACGAGAATACTCTGACGTATTCTGCTCCACCTCCACCCAGCATTTCAAGGAATTCTGCAGCCGACAAACCAAAGAAAATGTATGGTCTGTCACCAATCGCATCATCAAAACAAAACCACTCTCCAACCCCCCTTCCACCCTACTCCTCAGCGACGGCACCTACACTACTGACAGCCACGACACCACAAACGCCCTCCTCAACAACTTCTTCCCCCATGACACACCTGACTCTACCCCCTCCCAACAACTTATTAGATCCCTAATCCCCACACCCATCGACTCTCCCCCTGAACCACCTTTCACTACCACTGAGGTCTTAAACGGCCTCAGACACATGAACCCCAAAAAAGCCCCTGGAATCGACCACCTTACAGCGGACATCTGCCTCCAATTCGCAACCCGATTCCCCGACTACCTTACTAAAATCTACAATAGATGTCTTGTGCTCTCCTTCTTCCCCACCCCCTGGAAACACGCCGTCATCAAAATCATACCCAAACCTGGCAAAACCGACCACTCCTCTTTCTCCTCTTTTCGCCCAATAGGTCTCATTAATGTCTTTGGAAAACTTTTTGAAAAACTCATTATTGATCGACTGACTTACCACCTTAGCTCCCACCATCTAAGTAACTCTCGCCAGTTCGGATTCAAGCAACAAACATCTACCACCCAAGCCATCTCCACTGCCCTCAACTTCATCCGCTCCAAAAAAACCCTTGGCGAACATGTCATTGCCCTTTCCCTTGACATCAAGGCTGCCTTTGACAATGCGTGGTGGCCGGCCATACTCCACAGACTCCGTCACTATAACTGCCCCCAAAATATTTACCACATATTAAACAATTATCTCACTGATCGAACCATAGAACTTAATTTCTCGGACTGCAATATGACCAGAACCATGACTCGGGGATGCATACAGGGCTCCGTATGTGGGCCCACTATGTGGAACCTCATCATTGACGAACTCCTCGACCTCGACCTCCCCCCCAACTGCCACATACAGGCTTATGCTGACGACATCCTTCTCATTATTCACTCTTCTTCTCTGTCCACACTTCAACACACCACCAACACCGCACTCGACCGCATCAGCAAATGGGGTCAAAGTGTTAAATTGCACTTTGGGCCTGATAAAACCAAACTCACTGCATTTACTAGCAAAGCTTCCACCCTCTCTATCATCATGGACAACACCACCCTTACCTACTGTGATGAATTCAAATACCTAGGCATTATCATCGACAACAAACTCAAATTCACCAGTCACGCACTTTACACCATAGAAAAATCAAAAAAACTCCTCCATAAACTCCTTCTGTTCACCCGACCTACCTGGGGCATCCACTCCGACAACATTAGAACTATATACGAGCAAGTCATCACTCCCATAATCACCTACGCATCTTGCATCTGGTCTAGTGCCCTCCGTTACAAATACATTAATAAAAAATTCCTCTCCCTCCAACGTTTATTCGCCATCAAAATCATTCATGGATTTCGCACTTGCAGCACAGTCACCTCCATCTCCCTAGCCCGACTAATCCCCCTTACGGATAAAATCAAAGCTGTTTCCCAATTAGAAAGCACCAAACTTCTCGGCCACTCGAATTTCCTCCCTTCCGACATCCCTATAGAAAAACCAGCCCTCCCCTCCGCACTACTCCACCCCTCCCTCAGAGTACCTATATCCTACACTGAAATCCACTCACTACTAGAATATCAACAATTCCCCCTCCCCACACACAACACTATACGCATCTTCACCGACGGCAGCCGCCATGATAATGTCGTTGGCGCCGCCTTTGTGGCCATCGACCCGCATGGCGACTGCACAACAAAAAAATTCAAATTACACCCAACATGCTCCGTCTTCCAAGCAGAAATGCTCGCGATCGACGGGGCTATTAATTGGTTCTTACACTCACACACACAACCCAAATACACTGACATTCACTCCATATATATCTTCTCCGACAGTCAATCCGCCCTCATGGAACTTTCCAACCCCTACAGCCATAATCCATTAGCTGTCCGCATCTTCCACTCCCTCCACTCTGCCAGATCCCACAACCTCACCGCTCGCTTTGCATGGGTCAGAGCCCACACTGACATACCTGGTAATGATATGGCCGACATTGCTGCCAAATCCGCCGCCTCTCTCCGCAAACAACCCGACTATACCCATGCCCCCATTTCCCACATCAAATCCAACATCCGTAAACAACTCACTATCGCCTCTCAAAACTATTATGAAAACTCTCCCGGCTCTATACACACTAAAAAACTCCTTCCAACTTTCCTAGATATTCAAAAATTCACCTCTGCCTGTAAACTCACCTTCGCCGTCACCCAATTTCTCACCAATCATGCATATCATAAATCGTATCTTCACCGCTTCCACATCACCGACAACGACCTATGCCCTTGCGACTCCACCGTTTCACAAACCTTTAATCACTTACTATTCGACTGCCCCCGATACTCACCGACTCGTACTGACCTCTTCATCGCCCTCGACCATGATAGGATTCCACCCGACGACCCCGCACTAATTACGAAGATGACGGAAAAAAATTGTAGCCTCTCCATCTTTCTTACCCATCTTACCACTATAGTTAATGATCTTAAGTTCTTCAACAATACCTAAAACTCTTCACCACCACCATATCTCACTGGAATCTCTACAATGTTTCGTTTACTTATTGTTATTTTTAACATAATTTCTTTAACTAATTATGTACAGACAAATGCACTATATAATACTAACAACCTCCCTGCGCACCCCTCAAGGCGCAGAGCTTGCACGTACGCACCTTGCTAGCCGAACGCGGGTTCGACCTCCATACTGAAATAAATAACAATTATCTACGTCTCCTCTAAACCTTAAAACCTAATAGACATCCATTCACATATATCTATCCACCTATTTACATATCCATACACACACTATATATATATTTAAACAAGCTATATACTTAACATAATTAAATTATATACATAATATATATATTAATTCTCCATTCATACGTATACGCTAAAATTACTAGTACACTTAAACTTAAAATGCACAGATAAAATATTACTTATCGTATTAATACCTAGCTATAAGTTTACTTACTCTGTTTACTTATTTTGATGATTTGTTATTACCACCATACTATGTCATACTTATCTTGATGATGTGTTATTACCACCATACTACTACTGTCAGTACTATGTCATACTCATTTTGACGATACTTACTATATAAATTATTACTTATTGTATTAATACCTAGCTATAAGTTTACTTACTCTGTTTACTTATTTTAACGATTTGTTATTACCACCATACTATGTCATACTTATCCTGATGATTTGTTATCACCACCATACTACTACTGTTACTATAAGATCATCCTGCATTCACATTAAATTTAAAAAAAAAAAAAAAAAAAAAAAAAAAAAAAAAAAAAAAAATATATATATATATATATATATAAAAATATATAATAATAAATAATATAAATATATAGTATATATAAATTTAATATAAAAAAAAAAAAAAAAAAAAAAAAAAAAAAAAAAAAAAAAAAAAAAAAAAAAAAAAAGATCTAGCTATAAGTTTACTCATCATCACCACCATTGTCTTTATTGCAATCATAGCAACTACTATATTATGTCATAGCTATAAGTCTTAGATCTAATTTAGTTATAAGTTCATTCTGCACATATTTTCTTTACATATTAGGCATAATTTCCTTTACCTTATTCTCATTCTCTAGCTTAACATTCGTAATCTTAGCTTCCTTTAACTACTATTTTCTCATTTAATTTTGATGCCTGTCTCTGCTTCATACTTCTTATTCTACAACAAAGTAATTTTAAAATTTTCTAACTCCCCAATATGCTCTAAAATATATTTTAAAAACTAACCAAAATACAAATAATATTAACACAACTGCTCCAACAGAAAGCGTAAACCATTAGCGCTACTGTTGGTAGCACTCTCTACTAGTTTTATTTCAAAAAAAAAAAAACCTAACCTAACCTAACCTAACCTAACCTAACCTAACCTAACCTAACCTAACCTAACCTAACCTAACCTAACCTAACCTAACCTAACCTAACCTAACCTAACCTAACCTAACCTAACCTAACCTAACCTAACCTAACCTAACCTAACCTAACCTAACCTAACCTAACCTAACCTAACCTAACCTAACCTAACCTAACCTAACCTAACCTAACCTAACCTAACCTAACCTAACCTAACCTAACCTAACCTAACCTAACCTAACCTAACCTAACCTAACCTAACCTAACCTAACCTAACCTAACCTAACCAGTCACTCCTCAGCGCTGGTAGCGACTGTCACGTTTTTTAACCGCTCCGCGCTCAAAAATTCTAAGTTGTGGCAAAGTTACAGTTAAAAACCCGAAAGTTGCGCGCTAAAATTATCTAAATAAGTGTGAAAAAATTTTTAGCATATCTTGCATACTTTTGCTGCAAAACAATAAAAACCAATTTTTTTATAACGTCGTCTATGTACGTGAAACATAAAAGTGCTCTTATCTCAAAAATTCCAGCGGACCATTGTGTTTTGGAGACTGTGGGCTGCTGCGGTATCCGAAGGTGCACCCTGGTGCCGATTTTGGGATTTTTCGGGTGGATAACTTGGCAATTATCCCCCAAAAACTAAAATTGGTGCAGACACGGAAGTTGTGTTTTGGACACCGGAGGCCTTCAAAACCAGCTGGGCTGGTAGCGGGAGCTTCTGGCCTTCCACCTGACGTGTCTCCCGTCGAAATCAGAAGCATACAAGCAAAGTTATTGGGGAAAGAAGTTCCACGATTTTCGGACCCCAATAACTCCAAAACCAGATCGACGACCCCCGAGCGTTATTAGTGCTTTCAATAGGACATATATGTGAGTACAATTGGTGAAAATTTTAGAATTTTTGGACATCTCTAACCATATTAAAAAACAATAAATAGGGGACGAGAAATTAAATTATAAGTGTATGTAAAAATAGAAAAAAGTGCCTCCCTCGGGAACTATTGCCCAGATAGCTCCCAAACTACTACAGTTAGACAGTGACCATCTCCTCTATCTACTACAAAGTTTTCATAAATTTTCCACAAATAGTTTTACAGTGAGACCGTTTTTCTTTCTATTGTGCGGTCGAAAACTATGTAAACAAAAAATTTGTGCAAGTGTTCAAGTACCTTAGTATTAATTTATAACAAAAATTTTATAAACATTAGATAGAGTGTTAAATCAAGATTTCAAATATATAACTATCAACCATATCAGAAACATAGGAAGCTGCCTACAGGACTTTTTCTGAACATCGGGATCGGTGAAAAACCGCACTGCAAACTTGTCGTTCTGGCGATCAAGCGAGCGACGGGGTCACCGCATTCCAGTGCGCGTTATTAGACAAAAGTTTTAAACGCAAAAATTACGCTTGCTAAATGACGAGGGGTAGGCAGATGTGACAATATTAACTATATATACTTTTAGAAAGGGTGAACGATAAGGAGTGACTTAATATTAAGAATTTAGATTTTAATTAGGCTAAAAATTTGTCATATTATTTTTCTTTAATAGGTATCTTTAGCAACCAAGGTGGTGCGAGTGTGTGGAACTCGAGTTTGCTATCTATCTATTTATTTACTAACCAAAAATTTCATTTAATTTTATCATTTTATCATTTTCTGATTATCCTGTTCATAGATACTGCTTTAACGACATATTAAATTTCAGAATAACAGTCTTTTGCCCAACGATAAATCTTTATTTCAATTTATTTCAATTTAATTTTATTTTATTTCAATTCAATTTAATTTTATTTTATTTCAATTCAATTTAATTTAATATTATTTTTATAATTTAATTCCATTTTAATTCATTTTAATTTATATCTCTTACCATTATCTACATATTGCTCTCGTTACATCCCAAAGCACCATAAAAAGAACTTTCTGCTGACCCCATAAGGGATAAGGCGTGAAGCCGGTCAAGTGGGCGGGGCTTCGGAACTGCCTAGGTTCGCGTCCACGAGACGGTAAAATTTTTGTATAGACCAACATTTTACTTTACAGTTTTTAGTTTTGTTTTTATTTTATAATTCACACACCTCATTTAGACCATCAAAATTTTATCAATAATTAATTAAACAAACACATACTTATTAACACGTCAATAGAAATACGAGACTCCACACTCTCACAGGCAGTAGACGCGCCTACCACAAAATAATAGCACCACACTTAAATAAGTAATATTGCTAAGACATAAGACAAGGGATAACCCTATTGTAAACAATACTTCTTTTCTGACAAATAAGACTAGATTTTACTTATTTCTCGCTGGGAAACAAAACATAAACAACAGTATATTAATATCCAATTTATTTAATATACAACAATAAATGACGACAAGTGTTGGCCTCCTACACCATCACTGACATAATTGTAATACCAATTGAACCTGCTGGCAACTACATTGACCTACATATTTATCAATAAAACAACCATAAACTTCTATATATTATTAAAATATCTTAAACAAATTATATATTACACTATATTATATCTACACACAATATATACACACTTTATCTACTATAACACTTAACACATATATACATCTTAACTAAAATTACTTGCCTGCCATAAAATAATAGCACCACAACTAAATAAACAATACTGCTAAGGCATAACACAGGGGATAACCTCTTTGTCAACAATACTATTAAGACTAGATTTTACTTCTTCCTCACTTTGAAATAAAACATAAACAACCATATATTGATATTTAGCTTATTTAATACACTACAATAGTCACTAACATAACTATAACACCAAATTGAACCTGCTGGTAACAACACAAACATACATATTTATCAACAAAACAACTATAAACTTTTATATATTATTAAAATATCTTAAATAAATTATATATAACACTACAACATTTTATTATATCTATACACAACATATACACACTTATTTAATATGTGAATCACAATCAGAATTCCAATCTGAGCTGTAATTTTATTTATTTACATACACTGTACTATTATATTGCAGCTATTAAAATACTTTAAGTCATATAACAAATTATATATATATACTATCACAACACAAACTATATATACATTCTATCTAATATATTAAAATATAATCACCACATATATTAAAACCAACAAAATAGCTATAAACTTTCATATATTATTGAAATATCTTAAATAAATTATATATAACACTACAACATTTTATTATTATATCTATACACAACATATACACACTTATTTAATATATGAATCACAACCAGAATTCCAATCTGAGCTGTGATTTTGTTTATTTACATACACTGTACTATTATATTGCAGCTATTAAAATACTTTAAGTCATATAACAAATTATATATATACTATCACAACACAAACTATATATACACTCTATCTAATATATTAAAACATAATCACCACATATACTAAAAACTCAAATAATATTACACAAACACACAATACATAGGTACACATCTTTATCTCAATTTTAATCATAAATACACACAATAGTAGAACTATTACTATATTTAGTCAGTCAGTATACAACATCATACACAATCAATGTGTTGCCTGTAGTAGTGGGTGCAACTTGAATGAAAACTTGTATGAAAACATTTAAAACTTTATCATTTACTCATTTTTGAAATCTTTGCTGGCCAATAAGGGGCAACAATTGGCAATTGTTTTGACAACCCTCCATTTTGTGCCACCCAGGCCAGCATACAAAATTAGATAATATATACAAAACCAAGTTTTTCTGTAAAACAAAAATTGACCAAATAAATTAGTGTGTTGTGTTGTCCTAATTTGAATTACAATTTTATTTTAAATATTGTATTTATTACCTTATTTGACTACTGTTTGGGCTATATACACCCACAGTAAAATTTTAATTGACTATTGCTACCAATACTGTTTTATCTGATTTATTTTGAATTTATTTCTTTCTCATAATATTGTGTTGACATCTGTCGGGCTCCTTACACCCGCAGTATTTATTATTAGACAGTTTGTGGGCTTTATACCCCAGACTCCATATTGATTTTAACTGATACCTATAAGAAGCTATACTGACATCTGACCTGGGTCTTCTACACCCAGGACACGTATAACTTCTCGATTGACCGAACGCGAACTCCTCAAGATGAACCGAACGCCGCCAAAAAAGGCTTTGACTAAGCCAGCAAAGGCACAAATGAACACCACCATAGATCTGCCCGCCTCATCCCGGGCTCTGTCCGCCATGACCACTCCTATATCACCAAGGGCTCTGAGCCCGTCCCACCAGAGTGGTAAAGTGAGTGTGGGGGACAGGGTAGCGGAATACGATGAGCGAACCAAAAGGTCACCAAGGGCAAAAACTTTAGCAGGGGCTAGTGGAGAATCCAAATCAAAGGAGCCCGCACAGAAAGTGGAAAAAACCACTGAATTTTCACCGATGACAAAAACGTACAAAAACAGACGGACCGAAGCAAATGCCCTTTTGCAAAAAGCAAATAAAGCTCTGGCGGCGTCAAGGAATATTAGGACAGACATAAAAAAGGAATTAACAGCGGTCATTGACCGACTGGTTGGTTTGGTGGGAGAGTCAGAGAAGGACCTAGCAAAAGGTATCCCTCCATTAGGCACAAACACCCCATCCAAGAAAGACCCACAACAAGCGGATGACAACACTGAGGCAAATGCATACCTGGTCCAACAAATCGAAGCCCATTCGCGGCTGCTGCAGCAGCACAGGCTGGAAATCGTAGCCATGATGAAAGCTATGGAGGCAACCCCGCTGGTGCGGGGTGGCGACACCGAGCGTGATAGTGGGGAGTTTCTCATGGCAGTCGAGGAGCTAAAACAAACAGCTCGGGAGGTTGCGGGCCACGTCTCGGCGTTAAAGGTGCACGCGCCCACATATGCCGAGGCAGTGTCCTCGCCCAGCGGCACCGGGCTGCCTAGAGTCCCACTCAAACCGAAGCACTCTATTATCGTGTCCTCCGCCGCTGGTCCAGTAACCGGCGCCGAAGTTGTCGAAAAGATTAGAGGTGCACTTGATGCCAGAAAAAATGGGCACCAAATAGAGCGGCTAAGAAAAATTAGAGACGCCAAGGTCGTTATCACTTGCACCAACAAAAATGAACTGGAACGAACTGCAGATAGACTGAAGAAGTCAAAAGACCTCATAGTTGAGGGGGCCAAGCATAAAGATCCGCTCGTGGTACTCAAAAACCTCCTCAACTATAACACCAATGAGCAAATTATAGCTGCTCTAAGGAACCAAAATAAGCACCTGCTGGAAGACCTAACGGCCGAGGAAGCCGCTGCTGAGGTGCGATACCGGAGGAGGGCGCGCAATCCACTGGAATGCCATGCCATTCTCCGCGTCACCCCAAAACTGTGGCAGCGGCTCACATCGGCTGGAAAGGTTTATATAGATCTCCAGCAAATCAAAGTAGAGGATCAGTCTCCCCTCGTGCAATGCACGAAATGCCTAAAGTTTGGGCATGGCCGTAAGCAATGCATTGAAGAAAAAGATCTGTGCACCCACTGCGGGGAGGCTCACTTGAGGGCGGACTGTCCACGACTGGCCGCTGGGGAGCCACCTTGCTGCGTGAACTGCCGCAGAACAAAAAACTTGGACGTAGCACACTCGGTGTATAGCCGTGACTGTATGGAGCGGTTGAAATGGGATGCCATTGCACGAGCTGCAGTCGCGTACTGCTAAAGTTGTCCCAGGTGCACGAGGACCCAATCAACTACGCCATTACAATGTTGTTCAGTCCAACCTCCAACGAAAAGACCTAGCCACTACCGAGTTGATGCTCGAGGCTAAAAAACGCAACATAGCGTTTGCTCTCATACAAGAGCCATACGTGGGGAGAATAGGGCAAATGAGGGCGTACCGGGGGGCGAGGATCTACCAGAACGTTGACCGGAGTGGCGCTGCAGTAAAGGCAGCTGTGGCAGTCTTCGACGACACCATCGCGGTCTCACAGTGCATTAAATATACCACCAATAATATTGCGGTGGTGAAACTGCGGACAAGCGCCTGGGAGATCCTTGTCGTCTCGTGCTACTTTGAACCCGACCTACCCATCGAGCCATACCTCGAGTGTCTTCTCAAAATAGGTCGCGATTCAGAGCACTCAAAAATAATTATTGGAGGGGATGTCAACGCGAAGAATACATGGTGGGGTAGTGACAGGGTGGATAAGAGAGGAGAGGAAGTGATGGGAACCCTAGAAGAGCTCGGACTTCACGTGCTCAACGTCGGCAACACCCCGACATTCGACACGGTCAGAGGGGGTCATCGACTGACAAGTCATGTTGATATTACCGCCTGCGGCGGGGGTCTGCTCGGTCTGGTTGGCGGTTGGCGTGTCATTGATGATCTCACCGGCTCGGATCATAATGGTATAGTCTTTAAAATCAAACTGCGGGAGTCTAAGGGACTATTAGTTGAAAGGACTACAAGGAAATTTAATACTAAGAAGGCGAATTGGGACCAATTTCATGAGAAACTGACCCAATTAAACGAGGAGAGCGATCTAAGGATCGAAGAAATAAAGACCAAGGATGATTTGGATCAGCTTATAGTCCACCAAAGAGATAGTATAACCGCAGCATGCTTGGACTCAATACCTTCAAAACACCAGAAGGAAATACTAACCGTGCCATGGTGGTCCGAGTCGTTGGAGGAGATGAGGCGCGAAGTCGTCACCAGGAAGCGTAGAGTCCGCTGCGCTAGATCGGCTCGTCGTGGGTCTGTTGTCAGCGAGTACCTGAGGGCCAAGGAAAGATATGAGGCAGAAGCTAAAACAGCAAAAATAAAAAGCTGGAAATCTTTCTGCGAAAAGCAAGACAGGGAGGGGGTATGGCAAGGGATATACCGAGTCATAAGCCAAACTCAAAAAAGAACCGAGGAGCTGCCCCTGGTAAAGGACGGAGTGCACTTGGACCTGCAGGCATCTGCTGAATACCTGGCTGAGGCTTTCTACCCGGAGGACTCGCGGACGGATGAGGGACCGTGCCACCTCCGAACTAGAGCTCTAGCCATCGCATTGAATGACCCGATCCATGATGATCATGAGCCCGACTTCACGATGGAGGAGCTCAGGTCGGCGGTGTCTAGCTTCAACCCCAGGAAAGCTCCTGGAGATGATGGCTTCACGGCTGATATTTGCTCTCGTGCCATTATGGGGAACCCTGAGCTGTACCTCCAGGTGTTCAACAGATGTCTGACACTGGGACATTTCCCACTCATATGGAAAACCGCTACAGTGGTGGTTCTTAAGAAGCCGGGTAGAACGGACTACACAACTCCGAAGTCGTATAGACCAATTGGCCTGCTGCCAATTATGGGCAAAATTTTGGAGAAAATGATAGTACGAAGATTAATGTGGCACCTGGTACCTCGCATCAGCCCCCGCCAGTATGGCTTCATGCCGCAGCGCAGCACCGAGGACGCCCTCTGTGACCTGATGGCCCACGTGAGGGGCCAACTCCAAAGGAGGAAGCTCATCACAATGGTGTCTCTGGACATAGAGGGCGCCTTCGATAGCGCGTGGTGGCCGGCAATTAGGGTCAGGCTGGCGGATGAAAATTGCCCGGGTAGAATCAGGAGTATCATCGACAGCTACCTTAAAGACAGGAGGGTTAGGGTTCTGTACGCCGGCTGTGAGGCCACTAGGTCAACCAGCAAAGGATGCATCCAGGGTTCGATTGGGGGTCCCATCCTATGGAATCTCCTACTCGACCCGCTGCTGAAAAGTCTCACGGGAATGGGAGACTATTGTCAGGCTTTTGCCGATGACATAGTTCTCGTGTTCTCGGGGGACACAGCGGCGGACATCGAGAGACGGGGCAACGCCGCTCTCGAGCATGTTCGGAGGTGGGGTGTCGATAATAAACTAAAGTTTGCGCCACACAAAACCAAAGCAATGGTAATCACCAACAAATTAAAATACGACACGCCACGCCTGAGCATGGGCGGGATCGACGTTGCCACGTCTAAGGAGATCAAGGTCCTGGGGCTGACGATAGACTGTGGGCTAACCTTCGGCGCCCATGTCGCAAACGTTTGCGCCAAAGCGCTGGGGGTGTGCAAGCAGCTGTCGAAAGCCGCCAGGGCCAGTTGGGGCCTCCATCCTGAAATATCCAGGATCATCTACAACGCAACGGTGGAACCGATTGTGACATACGCGGCCGGCGCATGGGCCCCCGCGACGGAAAAACAGTACATCAGGAAACACCTGAACGCTGTCCAGCGACCTTTCGCCCAAAAGTTGTGTAGAGCCTACAGGACTGTCTCCTTGAACTCCGCTCTGATCCTGGCTGGTCTGCTCCCCCTCGACATCCGCATCAGAGAAAATGCTTCCCTGTATGCGGCAAAGAGGGGGGCGGCACGGTCGGAGCTATTGGGTGGCGAACTGGAGCGGCCGTCCGCTTATGCACAGAGACCACACCCAGCCGCCAATATAGGCCGAAAATTCCTAAGCATTCACTCACAAGACGAGATGATTGGCGTGGTGGACAGTGCAGTACAAATATACACTGACGGTAGCAAGATTGAGGGCAAGGTCGGCGCCGCTCTATCCATTTGGAATGGAAACGCGGAGATCAAATCCCTCAAACTCAAGCTGTCATCGTACTGCACTGTCTACCAGGCAGAATTGCTGGCCATATGCCAAGCGGCTGAGTTTGCAGCTAACAGCAGGGCCGAAAGGCTCGCTATACTGAGCGACAGCAGGTCAGCGTTGGAAACGCTGGTGAACGATGACGCGCTCCATCCGTTAGCTGTCGAGGCCAGAAGTCATCTAGACCAAAGTACTAACCGGGTGGACCTGTACTGGGTCAAGGCACACACCGGAATAGAGGGAAACGAAAGAGCCGACGAACTCGCCAAGGAAGCAGCTTTGAAACTAAAAAGTAAACCAAAATATGATAAGTACCCGGTCTCATTCGTCAAGCGTCAAATCCGAAGGGAGGCGCTGGATGAGTGGAACCGGAGATACCAAGAGAGCACAACAGCTGCGACAACAAAAGTCTTCTTTCCGGACGCGATCACTGCCTACAAAATAGTAAAAAGATTGCAGACCAACCACGTGACAACCCAAATCCTGACGGGGCACGGTGGGTTCTCTGAATACTTGAACAGGTTCAAGTGTAAGGAGGACCCATCGTGCTCTTGCCAGGCGGGAGTTGACGAGTCTATTCTCCACCTGGTCACGGAGTGCCCTATATATGCTCGTCAGAGATACGACCTAGAACAGAAGCTAAACACAACTATAAATGCACACACAATAAAGGACATAATGAAAAATAGGGAAAAACAAAAGGAATTTCTTGAATACTGCACCGTAATCGCCCGATGTACAATAAATAAAAATAAGACATAACAAAAAAAAAAAAAAAAAAAAAAAAAAAAAAAAAAAAAAAAAAAAAAAAAAAAAAAAAAAAGAAAATTTGACTTCACATTGTACAAGGAGCGACTTTACAAGGTCCAAATGAATAATTCAGTTTAAATTTCCTTTTAATAATGTAATGTAATGTAATTTTAATTTTATTATAATTTAATCTAATTTAATATGTTTAATGTGTTAATTTAATTATAATTTAATATACAACTTAAATTAATCATATGATATGTAATTTTAATTTATACAGATGTTTGATTTTTATATACAAGTGAATTAATCATGTGATACCTAAAAATTTAATTATACAAATATTGATTTTATATACAATTTCTCAACAATACAATTATACCCTATTTTCACATCAATTAATAATGTCATCATAGTGCTACCTAGTTATACCTGTTACTGTAATGATCGCTGTTAAATTTAGTTATAAGAAACATTCCAAAATGTGGTAATTTATTAAAAATGTATACTCAATGCAAATAAAAAGACTCGCCTCAAAGGAGGCCAAATTGAAATAAATAAATAAAGAAAACCCTGTCTGTAATCCCTAAATTTAATAAATAAGGTCTCTGTTAATGACAGAGGAGATTCGCGGGCCGGGCCATGGCGCCCGGACAAAAAAAAAAAAAAAAAAAAAAAAAAAAAAAAAAAAAAAACCTAACCTAACCTAACCTAACCTAACCTAACCAGTCTGCGCTCGACCGCCACCCAGAGCGCCACGAATTAGGCCGCTCCGCGTTCAAAAATTCTAAAAATTGGTCTTTTTCGCGATTTTTGAACTTTAAAAAGTGCTTACATATGTTTCTCAGTGATATCTAAGTGTGTGCTAAATTGTGCAGCGATACACCCAAAATTGTGGATTTTTTCTGAACAAAAACTTATTTTGAGGTTAGTCTTACCCAAAAAATTTTCAGTTTTTGGTCAAAAACTTTTGATTTTAAGCGGGCCGTCGTGTATCGGCTATTGTAATTCTGTTTTATTTATGACTCTCCATCTATCTACCAAATTTGAACGCTATCGGACAATTATTTAGTGATTTACAGACAATTTTCAAAAAACCACGTGGTGACTAACTTCTTAAATACAATAGCCACAACCAAACGTAATACTTCGTTAGAACCGCGTTAAAAAGCCCTTTACAGGGAAACATCAACCAACATTGTGTGATACATACTTTGGAAGTTATTGGACATTTTTTAAAAAACATTTATTTTTTCCATTTACTTTCACATTGAAAGCTCTATATCTAAAAATCCAAAGCGATAACCTACCTTTTTTATTACTTTATTTTATTTCACATATATCAGTGCACATACCTACCAAGTTTCAGATTTTTCCCGCTCATAGTTTTTAAGATAATAATTTTTCAATCATATAAGGTAATTTTCCTTCCCGCCACGTGCTCCCTCATCTTTCATCCTAGGAGCATGTTGTAGGTGTCATTCGAACCGCCTCGGCGTGCTGATTCCAACGATATATCACACGCCCCCCTACAGCATCTTCTTCACATAAACCAACGCTATTTTCAGGTGTGTACCAAAATTTCAAAAACGCTCTTACCCCTCCTGAAAAATTTCTCAGGAAGACTTCTTGTTTTTTTTACATTATCTTACAGTATAACTATCCAGAACTGGAGACACCAACTTTGGAATTTTTCTCATCAATAGTTTTTTATTTATTGAATTTTTTCTTCAAAATGGTAATTTTCGCCATCACCGAATAACTTGGTTTCTCAATTATCTCGGAAAGTACGCGTCGTAGCGCAATTCTGAGCGAATTTTCATTCAGTCTGATCTGATCAGTCTGATCTGAAGCGATTGTTTGGTCAACCTACCAAACCACACCAACAAATCTCCCATTTTCCCGAATTTTTACCTTCTTCAACTGATAACTTTTTACACAAGTGAGCCCTGGTAGATTTCAACATGGGGGATCAAAGAGGGGATGGTGGAGCACCACCCCCCCCCCCCCCCCCCTCTCTGCCGTGCACCGCAGCGGAAGCAAAAGACTCAACATCTTTACAAAACACCATCCAAAAACTTTCGGATTTTATTATAAAGACAATAAATGATGGCCGAAGCGTGACTGCAGTCAACAAGAAACTAATCAAAGAAGCAGCTGCAGAGATATCCAAAAGCATCAACTCACTTCCAAATTTTCTGAACGCGACTGGCGAATCCGGCTCTCCGACTACTTCTACACCAGCCTGCGACCTAAAGAATGAGATCATCAGCGCCGTCCGTCAGGAAATGGTCTCGTTCAAAAAGGAACTTCTCACTAATACTTCAAGCCTTCAGCATCTTTCGCCCACCGGATTCTCTTATGCTCAAGCTGCCCGAATGTCTTCACCCGGCCCTGGTAAACAACAACAACAACAAAGACTGATGACCCCAACCCCACTTGTCTCCAAACCATCTCTAATCGGTCGGTGAGTCGAACCCCAACATCACTGCTGAAGTCTCAAGAAAATTAAAACCAATGTTTATTGTTAAGGGGGTGAATTCCGACACCTCCCCAGATGAACTGCAAAACATCATAATAAAACAGAACTCCCTCATTTCCGACCACATTAAAAGCGACGAAGATATACAATTCAAATTTAAAAGACCTAATAAAAACAAACTCTTATACAATGCCGTATTTGTCTGCTCGCCTTATCTCTTTAAAAACATCATACACTTACAAAAAATCAACATTGATCATCAGCGAGTTCATGTCGAGGAATTCACCCCCTTACTCCAGTGTTACAAATGTCTCGAATTTGGACACACCAAAAACTTTTGTAAATCAGACACCACCAGATGCTCACACTGCGCTGAATCTGGACATCTATTTAAAGACTGCCCGGTTCAGAAAGACTTAAACAAATCCTGCTGCTTCAACTGTAAAGCCCACCAGACAAAACACAACGGGAACGCCGGCACTGACAACACTCCCTCACTCTCCCACAGCGCCACATCCGACTACTGCCCGAGAAAAATCCATATGGCTGCACGCATCCGCTTCCGTATCGATTATGGATCCAAATAGTTATCCTGATAGCAACCATCACTCTTCTGCTACCCCCTCCCACGCTCCATCTTCACCCAACCTTTCCAACTCCATTCAAATAAATCTCGGTCGCAGCAGAAATACCTATTACCATTCACATATACCTATCCACCTATTTACATATCCATACACACACTATATATATATTTAAACAAGCTATATACTTAACATAATTAAATTATATACATAATATATATATTAATTCTCCATTCATATACTTACTATATAAAATATTACTTATTGTATTAATACCTAGCTATAAGTTTACTTACTCTGTTTACTTATTTTGATGATTTGTTATTACCACCATACTATGTCATACTTATCTTGATGATTTGTTATTACCACCATACTACTACTGTTAGTACTATGTCATACTTATTTTGATGATACTTACTATATAAAATATTACATATTGCTGTAACACCTGGCTATAAGTTTACTTACTCTGTTTACTTATTTGCATGTCATACTCTGTTTACTTATTTGCATGTCATAGCCATAGGTCTTAAGATTTAATCTAGTTATAAGTTCATTCTGCATACATATCAACACTAATATCTCACAAAAAAAAAAAAAAAAAAAAAAAAAAAAAAAAAAAAAAAATTGCTGTAAGATCCAGCTATAAGTTTACTCATCATAACCACCATTGTTTCCATTGCAATCATAGCTCCATTTGATTTATTATAACTACTATATTATGTCATAGCCATAAGTCTTAGATTTTATCTAGTTATAAGTTCATTCTGCATACATATTAACACTAATATCTCAAAAAAAAAAAAAAAAAAAAAAAAAAAAATAAGATCTAGCTATAAGTTTACTCATCATCACCACCATTGTTTTCATTGCAATCATTGCAACTACTATATTATGTCATAGCTATAAGTCTTAGATCTAATTTAGTTATAAGTTCATTCTGCACATATTTTCTTTAAATTTTAGGCATAATTTCCTTTACCTTATTCTCATTCTCTAGCTTAACATTCGTAATCTTAGCTTCCTTTAACTACTATTTTCTCATTTAATTTTGATGCCTGTCTCTGCTTCATACTTCTTATTCTACAACAAAGTAATTTTAAAATTTTCTAACTCCCCAATATGCTCTAAAATATATTTTAAAAAACTAACCAAAATACAAATAATATTAACACAACTGCTCCAACAGAAAGCGTACACCATTAGCGCTACTGTTGGTAGCACTCTCTACTAGTTTTATTTCAAAAAAAAAAACCTAACCTAACCTAACCTAACCTAACCTTTTTTTTTTTTTTTTTTTTTTTTTTTTTTTTTTTACGCGAGGAAATGCTTTATGCACACCCCCCGCCTGGGGACGGCAGGGGGTAGTGTGGGACTCCCAAAACAGTAAACTGAAATCCGATCCTAGGGTTACCCACTAAAACCTCGCGGCGGCCTTCCTCCGGCGTTGGGGTGGTCCAGGATTCGGTTTAACCCCTCTGGTCCACCCCGCCGTCGCCCCCCCTCAGTCACGAGGGGGTGCTCATCCTCGGGGAGCCTCGGCGAGGCTCCCCCGGGCGGGGCGGCTCCGACCGCGCGCTGTAAAGAGGCGCGCGGCCGGCGGCGCCCCGGACGACCCTCCCCGGCCGCACCGGGGGGTCATCCTTCCCGGGCCGCGACCCGGGCGCACCCGCGGGGTGTGCGCCCTCGCGGCCCGTCGGCGGCGGCGATCACTGAGCTCGCCGCCGCCGCCTTCGAGCGGGATCGGCTCTCTCCCGACCCCGCTCGGCGGCCTCCTTCTGGAGCATGACTGCTTCGCAGAAGGAGGCCACAGCCCTCCACTCCTCCTCGCCCGCCAGCATTGCCGCGACCAACGCCGGCGGGGACAAGTCTCGCCCGATCCCGTCGACCAGGATTCGGCGCTCGTCCGCCCAGGCCGGGCAGACCTCCAGCGTGTGCTGGGCCGAGTCCAGGTCGGATGCGCAATGGTGGCATCTCGCCGTCTCTTCACGTTTTATTCGACTCAGATACTCACCGAAGCACCCGTGCCCGGTGAGCATCTGAGTCAACCTGTAGGTGACAGTGCCCCATTTACGGAGCACCCAGGCCTCGAGGTGGGGCAGGACGGCCCCGACGGCGCGCGAACGCGTACCGCCCTGGAGGACCAGCGCGTCGCGCCAGTCCCCCAGGACCCGCCGGAAGGCCTCCCGCCTCCGCACTTCGTGTCCCCGCGCGTCCCCCCCTCCCCGGCCGAGATCGTACGCGGCTGCGTACATCTCGGCCAGGATGATGAAGGGGGGATAACTCGCGAGGACCGTCGCCGCCTCGTACGAGATTGTACGGTAGCCCCGTACGATCCGTATGGCCATGATCCGCTCCAGGCTCCTCAGCAGAGCCCTGGAGCGGGAGGCCCCCGCGAGGTCTCGCGACCAAACGGGGGCCCCGTACAGGGCCACGGACCGCACGACGCCACCGTAGAGGCGGCGAACTCCCTCCCCCGGTCCCCCGAGGTTGGGCAGCAGGCGGTGTAAGGCGCCCGCCACCCGTCGCGCTCGGGGGACCATCCGTACGAAGTGCTCCTCGAAGCTCCAGCGGCTGTCCAGGGTGAGGCCGAGGTACTTCATGTACCGCCCCACCGGGACAGCCGTGTCACCCACCTGGATCCGCGAGGCCGGGGGTTCCCTGCCTCTGGTGAGGCGGTGGAACCATAGCGCCTCACTTTTGTGAGGCGCCACCTCCAGGCCCAGCCCGCGGATCCGTCTGACGACGATTGCCACCCCCAGCTCGGCGAACCTGAGCGTACGCTCGAAGTCGGGCCCCGTGGCGACCACCAGAGTGTCGTCTGCGTAGCAAACGACACTCACGCCACGGGGCAGACTGGTGCGGAGGACCGGATCGTAGGCGAGGTTCCACAGCAGGGGCCCGAGCACGGACCCCTGCGGAACCCCGCACGTCACCGCCTTCCTTTGCTCCGTCCCGTTCCGGTCGACATAGTCCACCCGTCTCTCCTGCAGGTAGGCCCCGATGACCGACCTTAGGTAGGGAGGCACCTCGTGGTATTCGAGGGCCTCCCTGATGGCCGGCCAGGGGAGGGTCCCGAAGGCGTTGACGATGTCTAACGACACCGCCAGCGCGACCCCCCCCGATCGGACTGCCGGTTCCGACAGGGCCCGCAACCTAACCTTTTTTTTTTTTTTTTTTTTTTTTTTTTTACGCGAGGAAATGCTTTATGCACACCCCCCGCCTGGGGACGGCAGGGGGTAGTGTGGGACTCCCAAAACAGTAAACTGAAATCCGATCCTAGGGTTACCCACTAAAACCTCGCGGCGGCCTTCCTCCGGCGTTGGGGTGGTCCAGGATTCGGATAAACCCCTCTGGTCCACCCCGCCGTCGCCCCCCCTCAGTCACGAGGGGGTGCTCATCCTCGGGGAGCCTCGGCGAGGCTCCCCCGGGCGGGGCGGCTCCGACCGCGCGCTGTAAAGAGGCGCGCGGCCGGCGGCGCCCCGGACGACCCTCCCCGGCCGCACCGGGGGGTCATCCTTCCCGGGCCGCGACCCGGGCGCACCCGCGGGGTGTGCGCCCTCGCGGCCCGTCGGCGGCGGCGATCACTGAGCTCGCCGCCGCCGCCTTCGAGCGGGATCGGCTCTCTCCCGACCCCGCTCGGCGGCCTCCTTCTGGAGCATGACTGCTTCGCAGAAGGAGGCCACAGCCCTCCACTCCTCCTCGCCCGCCAGCATTGCCGCGACCAACGCCGGCGGGGACAAGTCTCGCCCGATCCCGTCGACCAGGACTCGGCGCTCGTCCGCCCAGGCCGGGCAGACCTCCAGCGTGTGCTGGGCCGAGTCCAGGTCGGATGCGCAATGGTGGCATCTCGCCGTCTCTTCGCGTTTTATTCGACTCAGATACTCACCGAAGCACCCGTGCCCGGTGAGCATCTGAGTCAACCTGTAGGTGACAGTGCCCCATTTGCGGAGCACCCAGGCCTCGAGGTGGGGCAGGACGGCCCCGACGGCGCGCGAACGCGTACCGCCCTGGAGGACCAGCGCGTCGCGCCAGTCCCCCAGGACCCGCCGGAAGGCCTCCCGCCTCCGCACTTCGTGTCCCCGCGCGTCCCCCCCTCCCCGGCCGAGATCGTACGCGGACGCGTACATCTCGGCCAGGATGATGAAGGGGGGATAACTCGCGAGGACCGTCGCCGCCTCGTACGAGATTGTACGGTAGCCCCGTACGATCCGTATGGCCATGATCCGCTCCAGGCTCCTCAGCAGAGCCCTGGAGCGGGAGGCCCCCGCGAGGTCTCGCGACCAAACGGGGGCCCCGTACAGGGCCACGGACCGCACGACGCCACCGTAGAGGCGGCGAACTCCCTCCCCCGGTCCCCCGAGGTTGGGCAGCAGGCGGTGTAAGGCGCCCGCCACCCGTCGCGCTCGGGGGACCATCCGTACGAAGTGCTCCTCGAAGCTCCAGCGGCTGTCCAGGGTGAGGCCGAGGTACTTCATGTACCGCCCCACCGGGACAGCCGTGTCACCCACCTGGATCCGCGAGGCCGGGGGTTCCCTGCCTCTGGTGAGGCGGTGGAGCCACAGCGCCTCACTTTTGTGAGGCGCCACCTCCAGGCCCAGCCCGCGGATCCGTCTGACGACGATTGCCACCCCCAGCTCGGCGAACCTGAGCGTACGCTCGAAGTCGGGCCCCGTGGCGACCACCAGAGTGTCGTCTGCGTAGCACACGACACTCACGCCACGGGGCAGACTGGTGCGGAGGACCGGATCATAGGCGAGGTTCCACAGCAGGGGCCCGAGCACGGACCCCTGCGGAACCCCGCACGTCACCGCCATCCTCTGCTCCGTCCCGTTCCGGTCGACACAGTCCACCCGTCTCTCCTGCAGGTAGGCCCCGATGACCGACCTTAGGTAGGGAGGCACCTCGTGGTATTCGAGGGCCTCCCTGATGGCCGGCCAGGGGAGGGTCCCGAAGGCGTTGACGATGTCTAGCGACACCGCCAGCGCGACCCCCCCCGATCGGACTGCCGGTTCCGACAGGGCCCGCACCCGACGCACCGCGTCGATGGTCGAGCGCCCCTGCCGGAACCCGAACTGGCAGTCCGATATGTCCGGGCCCACCTGCGACAGGTGGCTGCCGATACGGGCGGAGATAACCCTTTCGAAGAGTTTCCCCGCCTCGTTCAGCAGGCATATCGGCCGGAACGACGACGGAGCGTCTCCGGTCCTCCCTTCCTTCCTGATGAGCACCAGTCTCGCCGACTTCCAGTCGAGGGGGAACACCCCGCGGCGGAGGCAGCTGGTGAACAGCCGCCTCGCCTTGTTCCCTAACACTCCCAGAGCGAGCGCCAGGACCCGGCCCGGGACTCCGTCCGGGCCGGGAGCGGCGCTGCGGGAGGCGAGCCGTGCCACGGCCCGCCCGAGCTCGTCCTCCGTCACCTCCAGCTCGTCGGACCACGGAGTGTGGTCCGACTGTGACGGAGGAACCGAGGGACCTCCCTGGACCCTAGGGAAGAGTGCATCAACGACTCTTCCCACGACTTCCGGGTCCAGGGATTCCGTCAACGGAGGGACCCATGGGGTCAGCTTGCCCAGTACCATCCTGTACGGGCGTCCCCATGGGTCCCTGTCCAGTCCCTCGACGAGCTCGTTCCAGGACCGCTCGCGAGCCGCAGCGATGGCGACGCATACGGCGTGCGCGGCGGCCCCGTATTCCCGTCTGACTCTGAGAGCCTCCTCGACCGTGGTTCGCCTTCTCTTCCGGGCTCTCAAGTACCGGCGGCGAGCGACGAAGGCGGCCTTCTGCAGCCGCTCGATCTCCTCGCTCCACCAGTACACGGAGCCCCGCCGGGGCGGCCCGACTCGCGGCATCGACGCGTCGCAGATCGACGTCATCGTGTCGCGCAGCCAGGCCGCTTGCGCCTCGGGATCGGGCGATCCCGCTCCCTCCGTCCAGTCCGCGACGCTGGCGGTGGCCACGACCATGTCCCGGTCGAGCCGCTTGAGAGACCAGCGCCGCGGAGGGCCGCTAGTCTGGCGCGGGCGGCTCGGGCGGCGGAGCGACACATCCAAAAAGATGTGTCGGTGGTCTGACAAATTGACCACCTCCTCCGCCACCCGCCATCCGGTCACCGTGGCGGCGGCCGAGGGAGTCGCCCACGATAGATCGATGATCGACTCCCCCTGCCACCGCACAAAGGTGCTGACCGACCCCCGGTTGAGCAACCGGAGGTCGAGTCCTGCCGCCCACTCCAGAAGCGTCTCCCCTCTGACGTCGTCCCGGGCGTCACCCCACTCGCTCGAGTGAGCGTTGAAGTCGCCCAGGACGAATACCGGACGGGGGGCGCAACCGCGAAGGCGGTTCGCCAGCCCGTCCAGGTATGCCTCGTAAGCGGCGAGGCCGCTGTTCGGAGAGACGTAGCAGCCCACTACGACCATGGATCCCCACTCCACGGCGACGTAGCCTGGACCTTTCCACAGGAGGGAGCAGTAGCTCCCTTCAACCCAGTAAACGGCCACCGAGCCCGCGTCGTCCCCGTACCATCGCGGGTGGACGGGTACGTGATGGGGCTCGGCGACCACCGCCAGGGCAACCGAATGTTCAACCACCGTCTGCGCAAGCAGGTCTTGCGCAGCGCGGCGGTTGTTGAGGTTGCCCTGGAGGAAGCGGGCGTGGAGGTCCGTTATTGGACCTCCATTGTTCCGCCCGCCTGTCCCCTAGCAGGGGAGGGTGGCCTCGCGGCCGCCGCCTTCCTCTTGGGAGGGGAACACTTTTTCCCCCCCATCCTGTGGTCCGCCCTGCAGCCCAGGTCTGAACAGACCGGGCAGCGAGGAGCGGGCGCGGTGCAGGCGCTGGCGATGTGGCCCGCCACACCACACCGGTAGCACCGCCCGCTCCTGTCCACGGCGCAGGGGCACCTCGCGCGCACGTGCCCCTTCTCGAGGCACCGGAAGCACTGCAAAGGCCGTGCCGCCAGTGCCTCGACGCGCGCCGCGGTCCACCCGATCAGGAGCCGCCGCTGAGCCGCCAGTTTCCTGGCGACTCCGAGCGGGCACCTGACCCAGGCCGAGCCCAGCCGAGACGGGCTGGAGCGGATTTCCCCGACCTTTACTTCGGTCGGGGCGCATCCGCCCGCCTCGGCGACCACAGTGGCGACGGTCGCGGGGGTGATGGACTCGTCCAGGCCCATCACCCTCAAGTCGCCCATTTTGCACGGGCGCGAGATAATCGCGCCCGTGTCGGCGACGGCCACCCTCATTTTTTCGGCCAAGGCGTCGGCCTTGGCGGAGCTGTCCGGACCGGGGATCTCGAGCATGAGAGCCCCGGTCATCGCCCTTCGGACCTTCAGCCCCCCCGAGATGCCAAGATCCGCAAGTTTAATGCGGCTCTTGGCAACCTCCATCACCGCCGCGAGCGTGGTGTCGACGCCCGGAGGCACCGTCACCACCACAGCGGCGGTATTGGGGGGCTTCGGCAGCCCCGCAGGTTTGGCCTTCGCCTTGGCCTTCCCCTGCGCCGGTGCAGGAGCGGCAGCGGCGGCGCGAGCCTTCCTGGCGGCGGCAGCGGCCTTGCGGCCCACCACCGTCGCCCAGGTCTCGCCACCAGATCCCGCTCCCGGCGCAGGCCCATCTGCAGGCGCAGGCGGAGGCGGCGGCGCCCGCGAGCGTTCCGCGGCGGCCGCCTGCTTCTCCTGCGCGTTCTTCTTCTTTTTCTTTTTTTTCTTCTTGTTCCCCTGGGGCATCTGCGGCCCCGGCGGCGACTGATTCGCCGCGACGGGCCGCTCGTGCCTCAGGGGAGGCATCTTCCCCATCTTGGGGTAGTATTTTGCCGCCATCTCCGACTGGAACCGGGCGAATTCTCTGGCCATTAGGGCCATTTCCCGGGTTCCGTCGGAGACGGCGGAGGGCCGCGGCGGGGCTTCCGCGGGTTTCGCGGGGCCCGGGGCAGCCCTGTCTGCACCAGCCTTTTTCTTTTCTGTATCCTGTGAATGCGGAGCCTCCAGTTTGGCCGCCATTAGGGCCATCTTGGCACGAAGCTCCGCATTTTCCTTCGCCAGTTCGATCATGCGAGCCGACAACCCTGCCATTTGAGACCGGAAGCTTTCGTTCTCCCGGTCTTGGGTGTCGGCCCGCGCACACAACATGGAGATGTGCTCCTTGGCTTTGTCCATTCCCGAGCGCACCGCTCTGGCTATGTCTGCCTTCGAGCTCTTCGCTCGCTCGGCGGTGCGCTCCATCCTGTCAAATATTTCAAATATTTCTGCGCCAAGCTCGGCCGAGCTTGGCGCCTCTACCTCGTCCGCGAGTTTCGCGGCCTCGGCAGCCCGCTTCTTATGCCCCCCCCGGTCCACAGGACTGCGCGGTTTCCGCTTTCGCGGCCGCTGCGTCCCGGGTCCCTCGGAGGCCACGGAGTGTGTAGAAAAGATGGAGACGGCGGACATCGCGCTGTCGCTATCCCCGCCGCCATCCGCCCTCACTATCCTTCCAGTTATTAGGGGAGACTTGGGCCTCTTAAATTGGAGGTGCAAGTCCTGCCCCTTCGTCAGGTCCGATACCGAGGAGGAACGGGACCGCCCAGAGCTGGGCCCCCCGTCCTCTCCTCCTTCACCCCTCCAGAATCTTCCGGAAGTGGGTGGGATGTCAAGTCCAGTAACATGATGGTTGTCGGCTTCAGCCGCAACGCCCGTAGCTCCTTCTTCTGTGTTGTCCCTGACGACAACGTGGCAGTAGGTGCCCCCCTCACATACGGTGGGGCTGCCTGGCGGGACTCCGCCAGGGTGGGATTCCCCAGCCGCATCGCAGCTGGGACCCACGTGAGGACATTTGTTTTCTCTAGTTGCCATTGATATAATACTTTTATTAACGAGGGTGAGTTCCCTCGGCTTTTTTCCCTCCTGCCCAGGGGTGAGCTCCCCTAAAGTGATGCCCTCGGGTCCGACCTCCGCGTCGAACATGCATCCCCTCGCCGGGCATCAGAACTTGGGATTCACGGATTTTTTATAGTGGTTTACTCCACGCGGTCCGACGACCCCCGCGCCTCTCAATGAGGGTTGCGGGCCGGGCCGAGCGGCGGGGTCTACGACCCACGGTCCGTCGCCCCGGAGCGCCTTCCTCGGAGAGGACCGAGTGGGGGGGTTAGCAACCCCTGGTCCACCGCCCCTCTCCAGAAGACCGTCCCGGGTAGGGCCGAGCGGGGGGGTTCACAACCCCTGGTCCGTCGCCCCTTCCCTCCTCGAATACCGGGACAGGCCGAGCAGGGGGGTTCACAACCCCTGACCGACGCCCTGTCCCGCGCTCCTTCGTTTCGGTAGGGCCGAACGGGGGGATTCACAATCCCTGGTCCGTCGCCCCCACCCCGAAACACGCTGCAGGCCGAACGGGGGGGTCCACGACCCCTGGTCCGTCGCCCTGAGCCGTGGCAAACTGCCACCCTACGCGGTAGCGTCACACTCTACCCTCTGATACGCAGAGGGTAGGCGGAGCTCCACAAGGTGATTTTTTATAGAGGTTTTCTTCCTCGCGGCCCCCTTGCGGCGGCCATCGTCCCAGCCCCACGGACTGGATTACGATTTCACCACTAGTGTCAGACTCTCAGCCGAGACCCGACGGAATTAACTCCGCCAGGTCCCGCCCAGGGAGCACCGGCCCGGAAGGAGCGTCCGGGCGCTCGTGGAGGTGGTCTGACGGATCTGATTTTTTTTTTTTTTTTTTTTTTACGCGAGGAAATGCTTTATGCACACCCCCCGCCTGGGGACGGCAGGGGGTAGTGTGGGACTCCCAAAACAGTAAACTGAAATCCGATCCTAGGGTTACCCACTAAAACCTCGCGGCGGCCTTCCTCCGGCGTTGGGGTGGTCCAGGATTCGGTTTAACCCCTCTGGTCCACCCCGCCGTCGCCCCCCCTCAGTCACGAGGGGGTGCTCATCCTCGGGGAGCCTCGGCGAGGCTCCCCCGGGCGGGGCGGCTCCGACCGCGCGCTGTAAAGAGGCGCGCGGCCGGCGGCGCCCCGGACGACCCTCCCCGGCCGCACCGGGGGGTCATCCTTCCCGGGCCGCGACCCGGGCGCACCCGCGGGGTGTGCGCCCTCGCGGCCCGTCGGCGGCGGCGATCACTGAGCTCGCCGCCGCCGCCTTCGAGCGGGATCGGCTCTCTCCCGACCCCGCTCGGCGGCCTCCTTCTGGAGCATGACTGCTTCGCAGAAGGAGGCCACAGCCCTCCACTCCTCCTCGCCCGCCAGCATTGCCGCGACCAACGCCGGCGGGGACAAGTCTCGCCCGATCCCGTCGACCAGGACTCGGCGCTCGTCCGCCCAGGCCGGGCAGACCTCCAGCGTGTGCTGGGCCGAGTCCAGGTCGGATGCGCAATGGTGGCATCTCGCCGTCTCTTCACGTTTTATTCGACTCAGATACTCACCGAAGCACCCGTGCCCGGTGAGTATCTGAGTCAACCTGTAGGTGACAGTGCCCCATTTGCGGAGCACCCAGGCCTCGAGGTGGGGCAGGACGGCCCCGACGGCGCGCGAACGCGTACCGCCCTGGAGGACCAGCGCGTCGCGCCAGTCCCCCAGGACCCGCCGGAAGGCCTCCCGCCTCCGCACTTCGTGTCCCCGCGCGTCCCCCCCTCCCCGGCCGAGATCGTACGCGGCTGCGTACATCTCGGCCAGGATGATGAAGGGGGGATAACTCGCGAGGACCGTCGCCGCCTCGTATGAGATGGTACGGTAGCCCCGTACGATCCGTATGGCCATGATCCGCTCCAGGCTCCTCAGCAGAGCCCTGGAGCGGGAGGCCCCCGCAAGGTCTCGCGACCAGACGGGGGCCCCGTACAGGGCCACGGACCGCACGACGCCACCGTAGAGGCGGCGAACTCCCTCCCCCGGTCCCCCGAGGTTGGGCAGCAGGCGGTGTAAGGCGCCCGCCACCCGTCGCGCTCGGGGGACCATCCGTACGAAGTGCTCCTCGAAGCTCCAGCGGCTGTCCAGGGTGAGGCCGAGGTACTTCATGTACCGCCCCACCGGGACAGCCGTGTCACCCACCTGGATCCGCGAGGCCGGGGGTTCCCTGCCTCTGGTGAGGCGGTGGAACCACAGCGCCTCACTTTTGTGAGGCGCCACCTCCAGGCCCAGCCCGCGGATCCGTCTGACGACGATTGCCACCCCCAGCTCGGCGAACCTGAGCGTCCGCTCGAAGTCGGGCCCCGTGGCGACCACCAGAGTGTCGTCTGCGTAGCAAACGACACTCACGCCACGGGGCAGACTGGTGCGGAGGACCGGATCGTATGCGAGGTTCCACAGCAGGGGCCCGAGCACGGACCCCTGCGGAACCCCGCACGTCACCGCCTTACTCTGCTCCGTCCCGTTCCGGTCGACATAGTCCACCCGTCTCTCCTGCAGGTAGGCCCCGATGACCGACCTTAGGTAGGGAGGCACCTCGTGGTATTCGAGGGCCTCCCTGATGGCCGGCCAGGGGAGGGTCCCGAAGGCGTTGACGATGTCTAGCGACACCGCCAGCGCGACCCCCCCCGATCGGACTGCCGGTTCCGACAGGGCCCGCACCCGACGCACCGCGTCGATGGTCGAGCGCCCCTGCCGGAACCCGAACTGACAGTCCGATATGTCCGGGCCCACCTGCGACAGGTGGCTGCTGATACGGGCGGAGATAACTCTTTCAAAGAGTTTCCCCGCCTCGTTCAGCAGACATATCGGCCGGAACGACGACGGAGCGTCTCCAGTCCTCCCCTCCTTCCTTATGAGTACCAGTCTCGCCGACTTCCAGTCGAGGGGGAACACCCCGCGGCGGAGGCAGCTGGAGAACAGCCGCCTCGCCTTGTTCCCTAACACTCCCAGAGCGAGCGCCAAGACCCGACCCGGAACTCCGTCCGGGCCGGGAGCGGCGCTGCGGGAGGCGAGCCGTGCGACGGCCCGCCCGAGCTCGTCCTCCGTCACCTCCAGCTCGTCGGACCACGGAATCGACGTCGCCATAGTCGCCGAGCCGTACCGCGTCCAAGCCCGCGACGACTGGGCGGGCGCCGACGACGGTTCGGTGGCTATCGTCGCCTGGCAGCGCGACGCTTCGCTGTGCCTCCCCTTCCGCAGGGTGCGGAGGGGGCGCGGATGCGTCCTCGTGCTGCTGGGCGACGTTGCAGTGATCGGGGTGTACTTCTCTCCGAACAGGACCCTCGCCGACTTCGAGCGTCTGCTGGTCGAGGTCGGCGACCTGGTCCAGGAAGTGCACCCCACCCCTGTGGTGGTCGCCGGAGACTTCAACGCCAAATCCCGTTCGTGGGGATCTCCGGCGACCGGCGCCAGGGGCGAGACCCTGGAAGAGTGGGCGGTGTCCACGGGAATGGTCCTCCTGAACCGGGGGGCGGTCCACACGTGCGTGCGTCAACAGGGCGGGTCGATCGTCGACGTCTCGTTCGCGAGTCCCGCCCTGGCCCGCCGCGCCATCGGGTGGCGGGTTGAGGAGGGGGTGGAGACGCTGTCGGACCATCTATACATACGGTTCGACCTAGTCCCATCCCCTTCGGACGCCGGAGCGGGCGGTGTGGGCCGTCCCCGGTCGGAGGAGGGTCCGCGGTGGCGGTTGTCCACCCTGGACCCGGAGCTGGCCACGGAGGCGGCCATCGTGGAGCGATGGGCCGCCGCTAACACCGATAGCGGCCCGGACGTAGACGCGAGATGCGAAAGGCTTTCCGGAGCACTGTCTCGCGAGGAGGCGTTGCTCGCCGCGTACCGGGCCGCTCGCGCGGCCCTGACCTCCGCCATAAGGGCCGCCAAAGCGGAGGCCTGGCAGGGGTGGGTCGACATCATCGACGGGGATCCGTGGGGGCGCCCGTACAAGGTCGTGACGCAGAAGCTCCGACCCGCGGCGCCCCCGCTGACGACGACCCTTGACCCCCCCCTGCTGGAGCGCGTGGTCGGCTCCCTATTCCCGAGCCCCAGTGAAGAATGGGTGCCGCCCAGAATGGCGGCACCGACTCCCGAGGAAGTACCGGCCGCGGGCGAGGTCATTCCGCCCGGGTCCGAGGACGAGCTGGGGGCTGCGGTTCAGACGCTCAAGCTGAAGAACCGCGCCCCAGGTCCGGACGGTGTCCCCGGGCGGATCCTCGTCCGCGTGATGCCGGTCCTCGGGGAGGAGACGCTGTCCCTCATGTCGGAGATGATGGCGTCCGGCACGATCCCGCGGCGGTGGAAGTCGGGGAAGCTCGTGCTTCTCCCGAAGCGCGGGCGACCCCCCGACTCGCCGTCGGCCTACCGCCCCATCGTCCTGCTCGATGAGGCGTGCAAACTCTTCGAGCGCGTGCTCGCTGCGCGCCTCGTCGAGCACCTGGAGGCGGTGGGCCCGAATCTAAGTGACGGCCAATTCGGCTTTCGCCGCGGGAGGTCCACGCTGGACGCCGTCTCTCGGCTGCGGGACAGCGTCGAGAGCGCTGTCTCCCGGGGGGAGGTGTTGTTGGCGGTGTCGCTCGACATCGCCAACGCCTTCAACACCATCCCCTGGGAGACAATCGCGGAGGCCCTGAGGTACCACAACGTCCCGTGGTACCTCAGGCGCGTCCTTGCGGACTACTTCGCCGACTGGGCCATCACGTACCCGGTCCCGGGGCGAGTGGTCCGCAGGGCGATGGGGTGCGGTGTTCCACAGGGGTCGGTTCTCGGCCCACTCCTGTGGAACATCGGCTTCGACTGGGCCCTGCGCGGCGCTAATCTTCGGGGGGTCGGCGTAATATGCTACGCCGACGATACCCTAGTGATCGCGCAGGGCAAATCGTTTAGGGACGCGGGCGTGCTCGCCACGGCGGGCACGGCCCATGTTTTTTTATTTATTTATTTATTTATTTATTCAAACTTACAACTATTTTTACAGGTTCTTACCTAATGCAATAGTGTATCATAATAAATCAACATTTAAAATTACAAACTTACAACTTATGTATTATAACTTATTACATTTAGTGTTATTATTGTGAATTCACTCAATGCACATTGGAATATATCTATATTTTTTGCTATAATGTTAATAGTGCGAAGTGCCCTCGTCAGGGGCGCCCCATTTAACAGATTAGTACGAGCGCGAGGCACAGCAAGCAGCTGAGGCTGGCGACGCCTCCACACATATCTGTCCGGTACACTCAAACACACTAGTTTTAATATGTCGGCGTTATATATTTTACCTCTAATCAACTTAAATAAATAGGAGACAAGTGCAAAATCACGTCTAACTCTCAGCTCGTTGTATCCAACCATGCCCAATATAAATAAGGTTGGATACATAAGCGGGTAAAAAGGATATACTCCGTACAGTCTCAAATATAAAATTCTAATAAATTTATTTTGTATTCGCTCCAACATGACACTATATTTAATTTCATGTGGAGCCCAGATGACTGCATTATACTCTAGCTGACTTCTAACCAAGGTGTTATATAGAGCTATAATCGCCGCAATGTTTGAAAAATTATGGACAGTGCGTATAATAAATCCCAAATTTCTGTAGGCTTTTTTACAGCACTTAAGTATATGATCACGAAACGTCAGCGTCGTATTAAGACCAACTCCCAAGTCCTTAACCTCTGACACCCTGATCATCGGCATGCCATCAATCTTGTAATCATGTACTATAGGCCTATGTGTACGCGAAAAAGTGATGGTGACACATTTTTGGTCATTGAACTTTAAAAGGTTATCTTTGCTCCAAGCAACTACTCTGTCTATGTCCTTCTGTAGCCGTTTACAGTCATTCTCATTCTCTACTGCCATTGACAACTTAAGATCATCTGCAAATAATAGACAATTTGCATCTTTAACGACTTTAGGGAGCTCGTTTATCATGATTATAAACTGCAGAGGTCCGAGGTTACTACCCTGGCTCACACCTGACCACGTAAAGTAGGGCTCTGACTTGTGTCCCTTATACTCCACGTATTGCTGCCTATTCTTCAGGTAACTAGCGAAGAAATAAAGAAGATGCGGAGTGAAACCAACAGCTGCTAACCTCTGAAGCAGCACATCATTGTTCACTAGGTCGAACGCTTTCTTAAAATCGAAGTAAACAGCGTCAGCCTGCCCTCCACTGTCTACAATTGGCAGCACATGCGCCATGTAGCTCAGTAAGTTTGTAGTAGTGCTTCTCATTGGTTGAAAACCGTGTTGTGCATCTGAAAGCTGTGCTTTCACCTGCACAAAAACGCTGTTATGAATAGCACACTCCAACACTTTAGCTGGTGTCGACAGGACTGCAATAGGTCTATATCCATTAACATTGTCCTTGCTCATACCTCCTTTTGGCACTGGCACAACACGAGTGATTTTCCATCTCTCTGGAAATACGGCCGCCTTCAGACATTTATTGAAGATATGGAGCAACGGTTCAGCCAACACAGATCCACAGTCTCGAACCATGTATGGCGGAATACCGTCTGGTCCAGCGGATTTCTTTGGCGTGAGTTGTTTGAGCGCAATTTGTACATCTTTCAAGTGCAGTTTCTGCAAGTGAATACGCGCCGCTCCATTTTCACTACCCGTCCTTTCTATCGCTGCAGCAACGTTTAGCTCGGGCTGCTCGGCGCTATATACCGAGTGAAAGTACTGAGCAAACTCTGTCGCACACTGTTCACTAGACAAGACCTCCCCGTTTTTTAAAATCTGTTCAAGAGATCAATTTGATCTCGTGTCAGGCCGAGGCTGTCAACCGACAGGTTAGGGTGGAATTCTAATGGCGGGAATAAAAAACCATATAGAATTCACCAGAACTATATTATTACCTGAAATATAACTATCACAGATATTGAACTTAAATGAACTTAACCCAATGGTAGACAAGTACTAGTAGTACCCTATCTCCCGATCTGTGTTGTGATCTGATCAATAAATACTTGGTGAGGTCATTTACAATCCGAGAATCTTGCTAACATGTTTTAACTAATATGACCAACGCCATCTATCCGATACAAAATGAACTATTACACTTCAAGTATACATGACATAAAGATTTACCGTAAACATGCCGCCCACCAAGGACACTATCGAAGAACGTGTCCTTAATAACTATACAATAACTGCTTAACCAAGTTGTAAAACAATTGACATTAACACCTTCTTTTAGGTACTACTATCATCAATATCCTGACACATTTTTTTTACATTTATTACGGAAACAGTGAACAGAAAATTTGAAATTAACATATATTATGTTCTTTATGAGACACATATCTTAAAATGAGCTTATTATTATTATTCCATCTTATTATGGAAAAGGAAATGCTGTCAATTATACAATTTTTAAAACGATTTGTTGAATAAAAACAAAAACTGTACTCCTGACTTACATGTAAATCTTACAAAAACTAAAATTACTTAATCGTTTATTGGTAACATACATAGTTTGGATGTGGGACGTTTCAATAGATTTCCCTTAACCCTTAATGTGACTACGCGGGTAATACCATCAGCACCCGCGTGTTTTTCTACTATTCGACCAAGCATCCAACGAGCTGGAGGCAAATCTGTCTCTTTAACGAGAACAATATCACCGATTCTAGGTTCAGGTGTTTGAAAAGACCATTTATGTCTATGAACTAACGTGGTTAAATATTCTGTCGACCAACGCCGCCAGAAATGCTGCAACTGCCTTTGAACAAGTTGCCATCGATTTAAAGGACTAATGTTCAAAAACTTATAATTAGGTTCTGGAACGTTGAGCAACGGTTCACCAATTAGAAAATGTCCCGGTGTCAAAGGTATTGGTTCATCCAGACTTTCACCATTAATGACACTAATTGGCCTAGAATTCAGGCAAGCTTCGATCTGAGTGAGCAAAGTGCTCATCTCCTCATATGTAAGTGTTGAGTTGCCTATAACTCTCCTGAGATGAAATTTAAAAGATTTAACGGCCGCTTCCCATAATCCGCCGAAATTCGGAGCATGGGGCGGTATAAAATGCCAAACTGTACCCCTACTCTCAAGATGTTCGGCAATAGTTTGTTGTGTAGCTATTAGCTCTTTCAACTCACGCGCCGCACCAACAAAATTCGTACCATTGTCGCTCCATATTTGCGCACAATGTCCTCTTCTTGCTACAAATCGACGATATGCAGCTAAAAAACCTGAGGTGCTAAGGTCACTCACCACCTCGAGATGTATGGCGCGAGTGGCCATACAAACAAATACACAAATGTAGCCCTTATACGACTTATGTCCTCGACCCTTAGTCGTTCTAAGATTAATCGGACCGGCGTAGTCCAATCCGCTGTGAAGAAATGCTCTAGCGGGGGTGCACCGTACTGAAGGTAGCGACCCCATCAATTGACTGTTAACATTGGACTTATGTTTAATACACACTACACAATTACGAACATGCTGTTTGACAAGGCTTTTGACCCCAATGATCCAGTAGGCCGATCGTAAGTAAGCGATCATCAATTGAGGACCCCCATGCAATGTCCGATCGTGTGCATCAGAGACTAACAATTTCGTGAGATGCGCATCATGAGGTAATATTATAGGATGTTTGGATTGCTCAGATAAGGGTGCATTCTGCAATCTACCACCAACTCGGAGCAAATCATCCTGATCAATAAAAGGACACAATGATTTAATTTTACTTCCCTTCTTCTTTATACTGGTTTTACATTTCAATTGTAAATACTCGATTTTAAATTCTCTTTTCTGACAATTTCTTATACAACACTTCAGTGTTTCCTGAATTTCTGAACTTTGTAAATAATTAGGTCTATTTTTTCTATTCTGAAAATGCATAAATCTTCTACAAAACGAAATAACTCTCAGCATTCGCCATAATGAACTAAAATTTGACCAAGGAGTTTCATCCTCAGCCACTGTGACATGAACCTTCACTGACTCTTCCAAAACAGAGTCCCGATGTATAGGTCTGCTATAGATAATATCGACATTATGTAAAAACTGTGGTCCGTTAAACCACATATTATTTTCAGCAAGTTGGCTAGGCTGAATGCCTCTGGAAGCACAATCCGCTGGATTCTCCTTTGATGATACGTGTGCCCACTGATCTGAATCAAGTGTGCTTAGAATTTCCGACACTCTATTCGCCACGAAAGTTTTCCATCTACTCGGGTGACTATTTAGCCAACTCAATACCACTGTTGAATCTGTCCATGCGTGTACATTTCCCTTGGGAATATGCATAGCCTTTACTATATCTGTCAGCAATCTAGTCAACAAGACAGCTCCACAAAGTTCAAGGCGAGGTATACTGATCTGCTTTATCGGTGCTACCTTCGTCTTGGCTGCTAATAAAGAAACCTGTACATTATTGTAATTACTAACAATTCTAGTGTATACTACTGCGGAATATGCCGATTTTGAAGCATCGCTGAAACCGTGTAATTCAATATAACTATCCTCACCTGTTATTCCTAACCATCGTGGGATACGCACCTTGGATAAATCTAATAATTGAACTCGATAATTCTCCCATTCTTTCTCTAATTCAATTGGCACCTCCTGATCCCAGTCTAAACCAGTTAACCAAAGCTTCTGAATCAATATCTTTCCACATATAATACTAGGTGCTAACCAGCCTAACGGATCAAACAAGCGTGCTATATCAGATATGATGTGGCGTTTGGTAGCTTTAGATTTCGTCGGTAACTGTACTGTGTAACTGAACTCATCTGAAGAACGACACCACCTAAGTCCTAATATTTTTGTACTTTCAAATATTTCTACGTCTTCCCTTGAATCCTTTTCATTCTTCATGTTATCTCTAGAAATTCTATCCTTACAACCATTAATTTCGCCTAAAATGACCTCATTATTACTGTTCCATTTTTGTAATTCGAATCCAGCCTTGTTCAGCAAATCTCTCATTTCCTTATACAATATTTTTCCTTCCTCAACTGTTCTGCAACCTGTCATCAGATCATCCATATAAAAACTGATTGGAACTCTTCTAGACGCTACTGGGTATTTCTCTCCTTCATCTATTGCAACTTGATGCAATGACTTGACTGCTAAGTAAGGAGCAGATGCCGTCCCAAAAGTTACCGTTGTCAATGAGTAGTCTCGCACATCATCATTGGGATTTTCCCTCCATAGAACTCTTTGATAATGGACATCTTCTTGTGCTACTCTGACTTGTCGGTACATTTTCACAATATCCGCAATTAAAACTATCTTATGTGTTCTCCAACGAAGAACAATGTGTCGAAGGTCTGATTGTAGCGTAGGACCTATCATGAGAGTATCGTTTAGAGATACTCCATTTTCATTTTTGCACGAAGCATCAAATACCACCCTTAGCTTCGTGGTGCTTTTATCTTCTCTTATGACTGCATGATGTGGTAGATACACTGCCTGGTTTCTTCCGATCTCATCCTTTTCTATCTCTCTCATGTGATTCAATTGTATATATTCTTTAATTACTTCTGTGTACTTATTTTTAAGATTTTGATCTTGGCTGAATTTTCTTTCTAATAATTTTAATCTTTTCAAAGCAATTTCTCTACTATTACCACCCGAACAGGACGGATTTTGTTCCTTGAATGGTAATTTCACCACATAGCGACCATCTTCTGTCCTTCTAGTCGTTGTTTTGAACAACGTTTCGCATTCCTTTTCTTCTTTGGACATTATACGTTCTGTATTCGGCAACTGATCTTCGATTTCCCAAAATTTCTTGAGCAAATTGTTGTCCTCACATTGTACATGCATTGCCGCGATCTTGTTTGTACTGTTAACCTTTCCCTTTTGTTGAACTGTGCCGGAAAGAATCCAACCTAAACTAGTGCATTGAGCTATGAAAAACCCTGTTGGGGACCTCTTTATACCTGGATTTAATACTTGACTGTATACATCAGCCCCCAACAACAAATCTATTTTATTAGGTTTGTCAAAGTATGGATCTGCCAGTACTAGGTGTTTTAACTCTGGCCATTCTATTGGTGGATATTGACGCTCTGGTAAATAAGACGTAATTTTCTTTAAAACATAAGCGTTAATCTCTATCTTAAAACTAGGATCGGTAACCGATTGAATTACCATCGTAACCATATATTTGGCAAGAGAAGTTTTCTCATTGCCAATACCAGAAATAATTCCCCTGATTGGAATCCTCTTTAATCGCAAAAACTGAACTGCGGCTTCCGTAATGAAGGAAGCCTGAGAACCCTGATCTAATAAGGCTCGAACTATTTCAAAATTATGCACGGCTGTTTGTGCCTTTACCAACGCGGTGGCTAGTAAAACTTGACCAGAGTGATCGCCCTTGGTTGAGAAGCAAGATACAACTTCCTTACCCTCGAGTGAACTAACGTTATCGGATTTACCAGCCTGACCGTTCTCTACATGTTTTGGCACATAGTCTTTATTGTTGCTATGCAAAAGAGTGTGATGCCTCCTATTGCATACCCGACAACTTGTGGACAATCTACATTGACCCACCATATGGTTACCCCCAAGACAATTAAAACAAACCTTGTTGCCTTTAACAAATTGTCTTCTTTGATCTATTCCTAACTCCTGAAAACTTTTACAGAAGCTCAATTTATGAACTCCATTGCAATATTCGCAACGCAAGTTAGAACATCCCCTTTTTGTAGCTATCATAACTCTGTGCTTATTTGTACTCTGAACTATGAACCTACGAGGTTCTACGAACTCAAGTGCTCTAAATCGACTTTCTAAAAATAATTTAAAATGTTCCAAAGTCGGAAGATCTGTTGCACTATCCGAGGCAACCTTTAATTCCCACTGTTTGCGGGTTTCTGCATCAAGTTTCGATGATACTAAGTAGATCACTATGATATCCCACGTAGTCACATCAATACCCAAATTAAATAATGCGTTCATACAATCAATTGTAGTGTCTAACAAATATTTTAATGAACTTGAATCCTCTGTACTAATACGCTTTAGATTGAACAAACGTTGTAAAATGTTGTTGGCTAAATGACGTTTGTTATTATATCTAGATTCTAATGTTGCCCAACTGACATCATAATTTGCTGAAGTAATGGGTATCTGTCTTAGCAATTGTTCAGCTTCGTCAGTTAACGAGCCTTTTAAATAATATAATTTTTGAACATTGTCAATAGTTTTGTTATTATGTACTAATGATCGAAACAAATCTCTAAAACTTATCCATTCAGAATACCTTCCAGAAAATTTGGGTAAATTTATTTTCGGTAATGCAATGTTATTTGTTTCACTACCATGAGAAACTACGTGCTGACCCTCACTTAAAAATTGTTGCAGAGAATTCTTTAAATCTGACTTGAAATTAAAGTACATATCCTCAGTTTTATCATAAAATTCAGATGTAAAATATGAACCTTTAAGGTCTTCCTTTGTAGCTGTTGTAATTATTTTAGTATGCGTATCATTAAATCTTAACCATTGTTCCTCTAACCCCTGCAATCTAGTTTCAATGTAACTCAATGTAAGCCTATCCTTTGGTGATTTTTTGTAATTAATTTTTGATTTTTCTATTCTAGCTTTGATATCTACTTGTAAGTTCAATAGTGATTCCATGTTATTTGTATATATCTTTTTGCTTATTATACTATTACAAGACAATAAAGTGAAGTATTATTTATAACTGAGAGTTTCACCTTTATAACAAAATATTCTAAGTCCAGTTTATTCGTGAAAATTTTACAAGTGTTTTGAAACAAATAAAATTTGGAAAAAATCGGGCATAGGTTCCCCCTGTATACACTTTTCTTAAAACTATTCTAAGTCCTAATCTACGAAACTTTATAAGTGTTTGGAACTAATAAAAGTTAAATTACTTAAATTTTCTTCTATGTTCAAAGATCTTCTGACTTGTATGCACAAAGGTTTAGAAACATTAAAAGTACTCACTGTTATCCTTGGTACACTCACTCACACGAATATATTATTATCTTCACTACTGAGATCCTTGTCTTCGTATAAGAACTTCGCTAGTCACGATCTTGACCAACTCGATGTGACCTTTATTACTCCAAATCATTTGAGTAATCCACTTCTTGAACTGCCTCTCCACCTGTCGTGCAAGCCTCAATCCAACACGGACTCTGTGCATATCAGCACACTCGCACCATCAGTAGCGATCCACTACTGGGTCGGCACGATACCAGGACCTGAGTCTAGTCTACTGACAAGACCCGATCCGGCTCGAAGGACCTTGTTCAAGAGATCAATTTGATCTCGTGTCAGGCCGAGGCTGTCAACCGACAGGTTAGGGTGGAATTCTAATGGCGGGAATAAAAAACCATATAGAATTCACCAGAACTATATTATTACCTGAAATATAACTATCACAGATATTGAACTTAAATGAACTTAACCCAATGGTAGACAAGTACTAGTAGTACCCTATCTCCCGATCTGTGTTGTGATCTGATCAATAAATACTTGGTGAGGTCATTTACAATCCGAGAATCTTGCTAACATGTTTTAACTAATATGACCAACGCCATCTATCCGATACAAAATGAACTATTACACTTCAAGTATACATGACATAAAGATTTACCGTAAACAAAATCCGTTGTGGATTTCGACCACTCCTTTTCGATTTAACATAATTCCAAAATGATTTCGGGTCTTTTTGTAGTTGAATTTGAACACTGTTGGTATGTTGTTCTTGTGCTAATTTAATTAGTTGTTTTACTTTGGCCCTACACAGAGCAAACGCCTTGTAATCATTCTGGTTTTTACTTGCCTTATAACGTTTATGTAAAATCGCCTTAAAACGTATGTTGCGAATTATTTCATAGGTATAAAATTCGGGGTAAACGTACTTCGAGTTTACACGATTACGCCGTTTTTTGGGAACACACTCATCTATTTTAGCATTAATAGTTTCATAAAAATAATTTAAACTCATTTCTAAATCCAAATCGTAGATATTAGTCCAATCTATTGTCGCTATTGATGAATACAATTCAAAAAAATCAGCTTTATGAAAATTCCAACCAGTAGGCACAATATTTGACTCACCCAGTTGTGAATTCGCAACCCGGCGTGCCCGCATCGCGACCAATATGTCGAGCGGCGGATGGTACGTATCAACAGGCACGAGGGGCGCCCCCGCCCCGCGTACCTTCACACTGTCTTCCATAAGAAGCGTACTTAACACTAAGTCCAAACATCGATTATTGCAATTAACAATCGTGTTACATTGAGTAAATTTACAATATGATATAAAATATTCAAAATAATTACATACGCTTAAAGAACAGGAATGCATATTGAAGTCACCAATTACGAGAACTTCACTATATTTACTACACAGCTGCTCTATTAAGTTAAAAAATATCATATATTCATTGTCACAACTGTTTGGGGGTATGTAAACAACACACAATAAAAATAAAAATCTACTTTGTAAATAAACGGTAGCACAAATCAGTTCGAACACACGATCATCAATGTTGACGTCACTCGGGCCGGGTACTTGTCGCAGTTCTAAGCGCGGTGTGGCCACGAGACACACGCCGCCCTGCTTTCGTCCATCCACGCGATCACAACGCAGTATTGTATATCCGGGTGGTACTATTTCAGCATCATGAATAGATCTGTTGCAGCCCGTTTCTGTAATAGCAAACAAGTCCATTTCCGAACATAATATTCCTGCATAGAAGTCTTGCAATTTTGTACGCAAACCTCTCACATTTTGGTAGTAAATATTAATATAAGTGTTAGTTTTTCTGTGAATTTTTGGTTGATTTACGAAACCAAAACCATTCACAGAATTCAACATTTACTGCCCAATTTTCCGATTTACATAATTTATCATAGCTGCTTCCCGGTACGCCAATAATGAAAGAAGCATAATCCCTCTCGGTTTTATGTTTTATTTCTTCTACCGTGACTGGTACCGACAATCCACATATTGTCTTCACATATTTTTCTAAATTTTCTACTGTAGTATCCTTACAAAGGCGCCATACATGCAAAAATTTTCTCCGTTCAGTTCCTTTTATGTCCATTATACTCGTGCTTCCACCTTTTTTGACTTCAGTATTTGGGTATCTTTTTCTTTTCTTATTTACTGTTTTCCAGTTTCCTTCCTTTTGAGATATTAACTCCTCAGTTTCTGTAGTTGATTCCGTCTGATTTCTTTTATTTTCTGGTGTAGTTAACTCCTTTTCAATTGTAATCTTACTGCTTTCTTTGTGAGACGGTTTCGTGGCCATACACACTTCTGGCTGGATTTTATTTCCGATTACCCTCTTTTGGTTTTGTTTAGCTGCCGATGCAAACGTTCGAATAGTTTCATTTTGAACTTTTGATTCACCTGTTTTACTTAATGAACAATCCAACGTAACATCATCCCTGCCTTCTATTATTTTATTCTTGTGTGATATATTTTCTAATTTTGTTTTCAACACTTGTACTTCATCTACTTTGTCTTGAAGTACCCTCATTTGTTTTCTTATTTCTTTTAGTTCTGTTTCGGTATTTATGAACCTATTAAGCAATGTTTTATACTGCTTAGTTTGTTCATCCATAAGAGATATCATTTCCAAGCGAAACTTACGAATCTCTTCCATAACTCTGTCCTCTTTATAAGCCATATGCTGGTTTCGATTACCGCGCTCTGTATTCACATACTCACTGGGTGTTAGTGTTTTATCCATATTTCTTGGAATCGGTGTCACAATACTTTTGTTAATATGTCCTTTAAGTACATACTCATTTAGCACGACTTTTAACAAGACTTTACTGCGTTTACAACTAATAACTATGCCCGACCAAAAAACACGTCCGTACGCTCACGCTCAATTTGTATGTTGTCGGCCGCATCAGGGCCCTCGGGCTGCGGGTGGCCCTCGAGAAGTCCGAGGCCCTGTTCTTCCATGGGCCTCGGACGAAGCCCCCCCCGGGGTACTTCATAACGGTGGGCGGAGCCCGCATCGCCGTCGGGGAGACCATAAAATATCTCGGTCTCGTCCTCGACGGTCGGTGGGGGTTCAGCGGGCATTTCCGTGCGCTGGCGCCAAAATTGGTGTCGTGCGCGGGAATGCTCGCACGCCTACTCCCCAACTGTGGGGGGGCGGGGAGTGTCGGCCGCCGCCTTTATGACGGTGTGGTTCGCTCCATGGCGCTCTAAGGGGCGCCAATATGGGCGGCGGGGGCCCTCAGTGCCGAGAACGTGGCCCTGCTGCGGCGTCCGCAGCGGGTCATGGCACAGAGGGCCTCCAGGGCGTACCACACCGTCTCTTACGAGGCGGCGTGCTTAATTGCCGGGAGCCTCCCCTGGGACCTCGAGGCCGGGGTCCTGGCGGAGGTGTACCGAAGGAGGGCCCTGATGCGGCAAACATCGTCGGAGCCCCTCGCGGAAGAGATCGTTCGCTGGAGGAGCGAATGTCGCGAGGATCTCTTCCAGCGATGGGCTCAAAGGTTGGAGGACCCCTCGGCGAGCAGGCGGCTCGCCGAGGCTGTCCGACCCGTACTGCGCCAATGGGTCGAGGCGAGGCACCGGGCTCCCACTTATTGGCTCACCCAGCTTCTCACAGGTCACGGCTGTTTCAGCAAGTACCTGTGGGAACTGGTGGGCATCCTCGCGGAGCCCGTGTGCCACCACTGTGCGTCCGGTGCCGTGGACACGGCCGAACACACACTGGCCGTGTGCACGGGCTGGGACGCCCAACGCGCCGGGCTCATTGGCGCGGTCGGGATGGATCTGTCGCTGCCGGCCGTCGTCGCTGCCATGGCCGGCAGCGACCAGTGTTGGGCCGCCGTCGCCTCGTTCGCTGGCGAGGTGATGGCGGCCAAACGCGAAGCCCTGCGGGAGCGCGAGCGTGCCGGCGGCACGCTCCCGCCCCGTCGGGCCCCGGCCCGGGGCCGCCGTCGAGTCTGATGGCGGCCCTGGCCGGGACATAATCCCACGCGCGGCGTGGGAAAACGGTGGACGACCCCTCCTCAATCTTGGGAGTGGGTCGTACCAAGTCGGGCCCCGAAAGGAAAGGGGCCCCCCCCTTGCTGGGCCGCGGACGTATACTAACGTAGTTCCCGCGGCCCGGTAGGGTCTGAGGCGGCAATTTTAAAAAAAAAAAAAAAAAAAAAAACCTAACCTAACCTAACCTGGGGGGCTGGGTGGGAAACCTCCACGATGGTGCATCGTTTCTCGTGCCCTGGAAATCGCTCGCGATCTCCGGGTAAGGGAAGCGGTGTTCTGGTGCTCCCTGGACAGCGGTCAGATTCGTTCCGACCCGTATTTATACGGGAGGAGGGTTTCTGGCCGTTGACTGATATCCCACCGGTTGACCCACGGAGGGGTCGTGGTATGGCGGACCTGCAAGGTCCGCGGCGGTGCTTCGCCACCGCGAGTGTCGGCGACTGCCCCGCTCCCGGTACTACTCTGCTCATCAGAGCTGACTGGCGATGCGGGGCGGTCACTCCCGACATCGGGCGCCGCTCCGGCGCGAGAGCGCTTCGCTCTTTGAAGGTCCTTCATGGACAGCGGTCCTTTTGGACGTGGTTGTGGGCGGGAGTACCCCGCGGCTCGGCGGTCCCTCTGGATGCGTTAACTCGTGTTCAGGGGGATGTTCCCTTCCCGGGGACAACGTCGAGCAACCTGTTTCGGCGTCGCGTGTCGTTGTCATGTCTAGCGGCGTGGCGCCGGGACAGGGGGCTTGCCTTAATTGGCCGGCCCGAGACAAGGAAAAGTCAATAACACCCGACAGCGAAGTCGTAAAAACCCGCGGAAACTGGCGGACCTCCGTGTGTATATACGCCCAAGCTAGTACAGGGGGCTCTGCTAGTCTTGGTAATCCTTTCCCCCATACTCGTGGGACTTACTATGGATCAATTAATTAAACACAAAACACTTAGGATTAAGGAAGAGAGGAGGAGCGATTCCTCGGAGGGGGTAGGGGAGGACGGGGTGTCCTCAAGGACAAGGGCCTCGGCCCTTGTGGAAAAGGAAAAGACGTGCAGGTGGCGCAGGAACTGCGGCTGTCTGAATCTTCAGACAGCTGCATGTCGGTGGGGGAGCGCTCAAGATCAAGCTCCCCCTCCCCGATGGGCCGCTTGTGGCGAAAGCGGCCTCTAGAAGGTGAGGAGGTGGCCTTGGCCAAAACTGGTGCGCGGCCTAAGCGAGGTCGAGGGCGCCCGCCCACAACGGGCGAATACGTCGGCCTCGCTAAGGCCAAGGCCGAGCTGTGCGCTCAGCGCGAGCGCGAGCTCGAGCTGCGCGCCGAAGAGGAACTGGCGGTCGAGGTGGCCGCGAAAAAGGCGGCCTTGCGTGACCGGTCCCGGGCGGCGACGCCGGCGGACCCTGCCCAGGAAGGGGAGGTGGCGGCCACGTGCCGCGCCGACGAGCTTGTGGGGGTGGCCGAATCAGCCTTGGAGCTGATCGGTTCGCTTGCCCGCAAGCAAACGAGAATGAAGTGCCAGCACGTGGCCGATATCAGGAAGGCGGTGGCGACGGTGGCTGAGGCCGTCCGCGGGCTCGCCGCCAGGAAGGAGTCGGAGGAGGTCGCCCTGCTTCGGGCTGAAATCCTCGCCCTCAGGGCCGAGGTCGAGGCCCAGAGGCGAGTGGCGGCCTCCGTCCCCGCCCCGGCACCCGAGACGATGACCAGGGAGGAAATCTTCCTCCTGGTCGACGCTAGGATGTCGGGGATCCAGGACCGGCTCCTGCCGGAGAAGCGACTGTCCCCGCCGATAACGGCGTACGTGCGCAAGACGCCGGAGCGCGGTGCCCCGGCTCCGGTGGTCGAGGCTTCTGCCGCCCCGCCTGCAGTGGTCTCCCCAACGCGCGTCGGGCCTGCGCCGGCAGCTGCGACCTCCTCCGCCCCCGCCGCAACATCTAATGCGGGGGCGAAGGGTCAAAAGAGGGGTGGCAGGAGGAGCCTGGCGAACCGCGAGGCCGAGGCGGCCCGCGGAGCCGCTCCTCCGGCCCCGACTCGTCCCGCCGTCCGACGGGCTCAAAGGCTGGAGGACCCCTCGGCGAGCAGACGGCTCGCCGAGGCTGTCCGACCCGTATTGCGCCAATGGGTCGAGGCGAGGCACCGGGCTCCCACGTACTGGCTCATCCAGCTTCTCACAGGTCACGGCTGCTTCAGCAAGTACCTGTGGGAACGGCTCGCCTCCCGCAGCGCCGCTCCCGGCCCGGACGGAGTTCCGGGTCGGGTCCTGGCGCTCGCTCTGGGAGTGTTAGGGAACAAGGCGAGGCGGCTGTTCACCAGCTGCCTCCGCCGCGGGGTGTTCCCCCTCGACTGGAAGTCGGCAAGACTGGTGCTAATCAGGAAGGAAGGGAGGACCGGAGACGCTCCGTCGTCGTTCCGGCCGATATGCCTGCTGAACGAGGCGGGGAAACTCTTCGAAAGGGTTATCTCCGCCCGTATCAGCAGCCACCTGTCGCAGGTGGGCCCGGACATATCGGACTGCCAGTTCGGGTTCCGGCAGGGGCGCTCGACCATCGACGCGGTGCGTCGTGTGCGGGCCCTGTCGGAACCGGCAGTCCGATCGGGGGGGGTCGCGCTGGCGGTGTCGCTAGACATCGTCAACGCCTTCGGGACCCTCCCCTGGCCGGCCATCAGGGAGGCCCTCGAATACCACGAGGTGCCTCCCTACCTAAGGTCGGTCATCGGGGCCTACCTGCAGGAGAGACGGGTGGACTATGTCGACCGGAACGGGACGGAGCAAAGGAAGGCGGTGACGTGCGGGGTTCCGCAGGGGTCCGTGCTCGGGCCCCTGCTGTGGAACCTCGCCTATGATCCGGTCCTCCGCACCAGTCTGCCCCGTGGCGTGAGTGTCGTGTGCTACGCAGACGACACTCTGGTGGTCGCCACGGGGCCCGACTTCGAGCGTACGCTCAGGTTCGCCGAGCTGGGGGTGGCAATCGTCGTCAGACGGATCCGTGGGCTGGGCCTGGAGGTGGCGCCTCACAAAAGTGAGGCGCTGTGGTTCCACCGCCTCACCAGAGGCAGGGAACCCCCGGCCTCGCGGATCCAGGTGGGTGACACGGCTGTCCCGGTGGAGCGGTACATGAAGTACCTCGGCCTCACCCTGGACAGCCGCTGGAGCTTCGAGGAGCACTTCGTACGGATGGTCCCCCGAGCGCGACGGGTGGCGGGCGCCTTACACCGCCTGCTGCCCAACCTCGGGGGACCGGGGGAGGGAGTTCGCCGCCTCTACGGTGGCGTCGTGCGGTCCGTGGCCCTGTACGGGGCCCCCGTTTGGTCGCGAGACCTCGCGGGGGCCTCCCGCTCCAGGGCTCTGCTGAGGAGCCTGGAGCGGATCATGGCCATACGGACCGTACGGGGCTACCGTACAATCTCGTACGAGGCGGCGACGGTCCTCGCGAGTTATCCCCCCTTCATCATCCTGGCCGAGATGTACGCGTCCGCGTACGATCTCGGCCGGGGAGGGGGGGACACGCGGGGACACGAAGTGCGGAGGCGGGAGGCCTTCCGGCGGGTCCTGGGGGACTGGCGCGACGCGCTGGTCCTCCAGGGCGGTACGCGTTCGCGCGCCGTCGGGGCCGTCCTGCCCCACCTCGAGGCCTGGGTGCTCCGCAAATGGGGCACTGTCACCTACAGGTTGACTCAGATACTCACCGGGCACGGGTGCTTCGGTGAGTATCTGAGTCGAATAAAACGTGAAGAGACGGCGAGATGCCACCATTGCGCATCCGACCTGGACTCGGCCCAGCACACGCTGGAGGTCTGCCCGGCCTGGGCGGACGAGCGCCGAGTCCTGGTCGACGGGATCGGGCGAGACTTGTCCCCGCCGGCGTTGGTCGCGGCAATGCTGGCGGGCGAGGAGGAGTGGAGGGCTGTGGTCTCCTTCTGCGAAGCAGTCATGCTCCAGAAGGAGGCCGCCGAGCGGGGTCGGGAGAGAGCCGTACCCGCTCGAAGGCGGCGGCGGCGAGCTCAGTGATCGCCGCCGCCGACGGGCCGCGAGGGCGCACACCCCGCGGGTGCGCCCGGGTCGCGGCCCGGGAAGGATGACCCCCGGTGCGGCCGGGGAGGGTCGTCCGGGGCGCCGCCGGCCGCGCGCCTCTTTACAGCGCGCGGTCGGAGCCGCCCCGCCCGGGGGAGCCTCGCCAGGCTCCCCGAGGATGAGCACCCCCTCGTGACAGAGGGGGGGCGACGGCGGGGTGGACCAGAGGGGTTTATCCGAATCCTGGACCACCCCAACGCCGGAGGAAGGCCGCCGCGAGGTTTTAGTGGGTAACCCTAGGATCGGATTTCAGTTTACTGTTTTGGGAGTCCCACACTACCCCCTGCCGTCCCCAGGCGGGGGGTGTGCATAAAGCATTTCCTCGCGTAAAAAAAAAAAAAAAAAAAAAAAAAAAAAAAGTACCTGTGGGAGCTGGTGGGGATCCTGGCGGAGCCCGTGTGCCACCACTGCGCGTCCGGCGCCGTGGACACGGCCGAACACACTCTGGCCGTGTGCACGGGCTGGGGCGCCCAACGCGCCAGGCTCGTTGGCGCAATCGGGACGGATTTGTCGCTGCCGGCCGTCGTCGCTGCCATGGCCGGCAGCGACCAGTGTTGGGCCGCCGTCGCCTCGTTCGCTAGCGAGGTGATGGCGGCCAAACGAGAAGCCCTGCGGGAGCGCGAGCGTGCCGGCGGCACGCTCCCGCCCCGCCGGGCCCCGGCCCGGTGCCGCCGTCGAACCTGATGGCGGCTCTGGCCGGGACACTACGTGGAAAACGGCGGACGACCGCTCCCCATTCCTGGGAGTGGGTCGTACCACGTCGGGCCCCGACTAAAAGGGGCCCCCCCTTGCCGGGCCGCGGACGTATACTAACGTAGTTCCCGCGGCCCGGTAGGGTCTGAGGCGGAAATTATAAAAAAAAAAAAAAAAAAAAACCTAACCTAACCAGTCACACTTTGGCGTTGGACGCGAGTGTCACGATTTTTAAACGCTCCACGCTGCAAAAATCAAAGTTGCACCAAAGTATCACCTAAAAACCTAAAATTTGTGTCAAAAGTTTCGCGCTAATTCGCTCTATATAATAGTGAAAAAATCTTCAAATTATCATAAATAGTTTCGCCAAAATAAACCAAAAACCGCGTTTTTCAAACGTAAACAATCATCAACATAGTGTGAAAAATATTAAAGTGGCCTTAACTTCTGATTTTCAGTGGACCATCGTGTTTTGAAGACTGTGGGCCCCTGCAGAAACCAGAGGAGCACCCGTGTGCCGAATTTCGGATTTTTTGGGCGGATACTCTACGAGTTATCCGCCAAAAACCGAAACTGGTGCAAATTCGGAGCTCCGGTTCTGGTCTCCTGGGACCATCGAGACCGGTGCAGCTGGATGGAGGCCACTCTGGGCTTTCACTAGACACCTTGATTGTCTATTTTGGAGGTACGGCAGAGGAGATATTTGAGAAAAACTGTTGACGATTTTCGGGGCCAAAAATCTCCAAAAATAGATCGACGACCCCCGAGCGTTATCAGTGATTTCGGTAGTGCATATACGTGAGTACATTGTGTGTAACTTTCAGAATTTTTGGACAAGTGCAACCCATTCAAAAATAATATTTAGTACAATAGAAAATAGAATTTTTATGACAGTGACATTTTATTTAAATATTAATTAGTGTTTTTCATAGTGTATAAGGGGTTGGACCACCCCAAAAGACATCTTAGTAGATAGCTGAACACTCCGTCTACCCCTACTAAGGTTTCCGTGACTTTTCTATCTATAGTTTTCGTTTTGGACCGATTTTCCTCTTTATTTGCGGTCGAAATCATAATAGGAAAACTTTTGTCTTAAGTATTAAGTGGTTGTATACAACTTTTTAACTAAATTTTTATATAGACTAGATAGTGCAATCATTCAGCTGCCTAAATTGATAATTTTCCACCCAAAAAGTGTTAAGTGAAAAGGCCTGCACGAGTTTTTCCAAAACTCAAACTCGGCGGTGAATATTTTATTTAAATATTAATTAGTGTTTTTCATAGTGTATAAGGGGTTGGACCACCCCAAAAGATATCTTTGTAGATAGCTGAACACTCCGTCTACCCCTACTAAGTTTTCCGTGACTTTTCTATCTATAGTTTTCGTTTTGGACCGATTTTCCTCTTTATTTGCGGTCGAAATCATAATAGGAAAACTTTTGTCTTAAGTATTAAGTGGTTGTATACAACTTTTTTAACTAAATTTTTATATAGACTAGATAGTGCAATCATTCAGCTGCCTAAATTGATAATTTTCCACCCAAAAAGTGTAAAGTGAAAAGAGAGTTTTTCCAAAACTCAAACTCGGCGGTGAACTCGCGTTAAAGTTGTCGTTTGGTCGAGCGGCGAGCGGCGCGGTCACCGCATTCCATTGCACTTTATAAGACCAAAGTTATAAAACGAAAAATTACGCCTGCTAATCAAGAGGAGGTAGGCAGGTGGAACTTTCTGACATATATATATATATATATTTGAATAGGGTAAAGGACAAAGTGTGACGTAGTATTAATTATTTTAGATTCTAAGAGGAAAATTTTTACACCTTCCTGCCCAACCCCGTAGAGACCGGGCGTAAAGTTGGGTTGGGGCGTCAAGTTAGGGATAATAATAATAAGCTACTTTAAGTGGTCTAGGTATTTATGTGTTGTTACTTTAATATACAGTTGGCTTATCTCACTGCCTACCCTGTTTGGGACAGCGTGCTATAGCGCTCAACCATTCAGGGAGAACTCATCAACATAAAAAATATTTAACTTCACAACTTAATTACAATTTAGATTTCATTTAATTCTATTTCACTTGTTGCTAAAAATTTCCTCAGTTTGATATCTAGATTAGATTTATTATTTCTCTGCCTATCATCGTTGGAGAAATCACATTGAGATACACTACCTCTCAAGCATTTTTATAAATAAATCTTCTGTCTACCCCGTACGGGACTAGGCGTGAAGCAAAAAAGTGGGCGGGTCCTTGGAGAGACCGAGGTTCGTGTCCACCAACTGACAAAATTTTAAAAATTTTTCTTTCTTTTTATTTTTTGCTTTTAATTATATCCATCATAATCATAGCATATTTTTGGAAAAATCTGGCTGGAGAAATTCGAAAGAATCTCCCAAAAAATTAAATTTAAATTTTTATTTAGAGGTTTATTCAGTTTTTGAGTTCGGCACGTTTTGAGAAGCCGACAGCCGAGCTGCTGAACATATATTAGTAAATAGCATAAACATACATATTTTTGCCATTTTTGAGATAAATTAATTAGCGAATTTAGAAAAACAGTAACTTTTAATTTTCATACATTTGCCAATTTTGTAACGCCTGTAGACACCGCAGAGCAATCTGCACCTGTTTGTGGATAGTTGTGCACAAAAGCTGTAGGCCCTGACCTGTTATTACTGAGCTTAATTAATCAACTATTAAACCCTTGCTGGGGTAAACCGAACTCTTAATTATATAATTGTTTTGCATTATTTGGTAATAGACAAGGCCTGACTTGCAGACAGGTAATATTGGGCACAGCCTGTTTCAATACTCTGGCCCCTGCGAAAACTTGACTCGCAAAACACCTGCCGCCCTGTTTTGCACAGTTAACAATTAAACATATTATTTGATAAGCCCCTATCGGGGATAAAACATTTTAATTACCAACAGACTGCGATGGTATCAGTTAATCATTACTGACTATTAGGCACCTATGGAACAAGGTGCAATACTTTATACAGTGCCTAACACTAACAAACATATATGCAGAAGTTGTAACCATAATTATAATAGCAATTTACACAGAAACTCAGAACACTATTCTACAGAAGCAGGATACAACCTGAAACATTTAATAACAAATAGGTACTTAAAAACTACCCCTTAGATCACCTTAAGGGCGTGAGCAACTACAATTGTTAACATTTAATATATCAAATTGATTAGAGTGTAATAAATTGCAACTAAATCTTGACTGATAGTATATTATAGGTTATAATTAATGTAAACAAAACATAAGGTTACACAAACTCTACTTGACCAATTGTGGGACTGTAACTGTTGGTAACTAAGATTGTATATATATGACAGGCCCCTATTGGGCATATTTACTTTACTTTTATTCCATACTATTTATTTATGTTATAATTTATAGTGTAATGCTAACTAATAAACTTTAGACTATTGATGGTAATCCATTCTGATATAAACAAGGACATCTCAACCTTTATTGTGGTTGAATGGGACTTCAGTGGTCACTCAATTACTGTTTTACTGTGTACTGTTGTTGTTGATACTGACCCAATAGCATTGGGTCCATATTTTTATATAAATGTGTGTAATTTATAAAATATTTAGTATTATATACACTCGAGAGCAATGAATCCGGGTCACTTAAAGAATCCTAAAAATCTCGGAAACTAAAAATGCTAGGTTAATGCAATAAATTGTATTTAATAGACAATGTAATACTCCTTAAATGAAGGTATTAAAACTTCTTAGTTATTGTAAAGTTATATCATAAAAAAATCAAATTTGAAAAAGGGCCACTTTCGAAGATGGAACTACGAAATTACAGCATTTGGTTTTGCTTTTGTTTGTAATCTGTCATTTATGTGGGTACATAAACCATGTTGATAGTGCTCTATATTCATTATTCAAGCTGAAATTATGTCGCTTACGCCTGAAGAATGCACCAGAATACTTACAATGCTGGAAACCGGCCGGAGTCAGCGCGATACAGCCAGGACTGTTGGTGTGTCGCTGTCAACAGTACAAAGAGTTCTCCGACGTTACGAAGAAACTGGTTCTAACCTACGCAGACCAGGAACGGGCAGAACCAGGTATACCACAGCACGATACTTGGTGAACACCATGCTTCGAAATCGCTTTCTCACAGGAACTGAACTCACCAATCAGTTTCGACGCCTCGGAGGAAGTAACCCAAGTGCATGGACAGTAAGACGTCGGCTTGCTGAATCTAACTTAAAACCCCTTAGACCTGCAAACGGCCCTAAACTGGAGCGTGGGCATCGTATTTCAAGACTAAGATATGCCCAGAGCCACGTAAATTGGAGTATTGAAGATTGGTCAAAAGTTATGTTCTCCGACGAATCAAAATTTATGCTCTACAAGCACGATGGAAGACACAGAGTGTATCGAAGACCAGGGGAAAGATTCAAGCAAGCATGCATCGAGGAAAAAGTAGCCTACGGTGGTGGGTCTGTACTTGTGTGGGCCGGAATTTCTTCTGAAAGTCGCACAGAGCTGGTGATCATAGAAAACGGCTCTTTAACTAGCGTAAGATATGTGGAAGAAATCCTCAATGATCACGTTGGTCCATTTATGGTCAATTTAGGTGAGGATGCTATATTTATGCATGACAATGCCCGACCTCATACAGGTAGGATGGTGAATGACTACCTTCAAGAGATGAACATTACTCGTATGGAGTGGCCAGCGCGCAGCCCGGATATCAACCCGATCGAGCATGCTTGGGACGAGCTAGGCAGATGCGTAAAACAACGAAACCCTCCCCCAATCACGCTTCGTGAGCTCAAAATTGCTCTCACAGAGGAATGGGAGAATATTCCCCAAAATCGTATAAGGAACTTGGTGTACAGCATGCCAAACCGCGTAAACGCAGTAATGGAAGCACGAGGAGGCAATACGAAGTATTAAAATTCAAGAAAATCGTAATAAAGTTCAAAAATTTCATGTTTCCTATTTTTGTTTTAAGGAGAGATCAGCAGATTTTTTCTTTATGTAATTTTGTGTTAATAAAATGTATGGTGACTCATATTTTTTTTACTTTCATTTAAGGAGTATTACATTGTCTATTAAATACAATTTATTGCATTAACCTATCATTTTTAGTTTCCGAGATTTTTAACATTCTTTAAGTGACCCGGATTCAATGCTCTCGAGAGTATTTTTAATGATTTTAATGTACTCAAATAATCAATGTGTGTGTGTGTGTGTGTTCGCTGGCTCAGCTACCCAAAGTGGATCTTGGCCTCCGACATTAAAGTTCGCCATTTTTCTCTATTCTGTGCCACATCAGACCAGTTAGATAATTCCAGTTCTTTCAGATCTTTGGCGACTTCGTCCTTCCAGCGATATCTTGGACGCGCCACTGGACGGCGCCCGGAAGGTTGGCCGTGATAGGCTTTCTTTGCGGCTCGATCTTCTCCCATTCTTTCTAAATGTCCCAGCCAGCGAAGTCGGAAGGATTTTATCTCTCCTAAAATTACAATAATAGTGAATCTAAATCAAATATATTATAATGAATTGTTAATTGTAAAAATATTATTTTCATGTTGCGAAATAAAAGGTTTTTTATTTTATTTTATTTTATTATTGATACGTAAAACAAACACCTTTGTCACTTGATTTTTAAAATGGACCCCAAGCGAAATTAATTGGCGACCCCTGCCTTATATATCCTTAATACTACTACTAGTTAGAGGGTGTCAACGAGGTAGTTTTGATCTATAATTCATATATGATGAAGAAAAAATTATAACTTTCACTTAGGTTTGGTGGTTAGGTTTGCAATTAAAGTGCTATAATTGCAAACCTAACCACCAAACCTAAGTGATAGATGAAAACAATGTTCACATTATTAAACACCTTTAGAAGGTCTACAAAAAAGTCCGCGAGGGCATATGTCTATCTCTTAGGGATAACCCACAATGACTATTTTCAATTTTTTACTTTTACGAGAAATAATGGCTTATTTACGAAGCGATTTTAAACATTACAGCATTAATTGTCGTCCAATTATGTGTCTTCAGAAGACTGTGCATGTAAAATAGATGATCCTGGCCCTTTACAGCATGCAATTTAAACGACTATTTTCGAAGATATTACAGTATTAACATAGCGGGACAGCAGTTAAAGCCGATAAACAGCACAAATTGATATCACATGATATCCAAAATTTACTTATTCATTACTTTTGACTCGGAACAATGTTCGCCAGGTCAGCTAGTTAAAAAATAATAATATTATTATGTATAAAGTACGTGTCACGTTGTTTGCCCGCTATGGACTCCCAAACTACTAAACCGATTTTAAAGAAAGTTGTACACCGTATGCAGTTTAATCCAACTTAAAAGATAGGATAATTCATTGTTTAGATAGTCTCGATAGTCTCGCCCAGTGGTCGAGCATACGTGTTCTGATCCAGAGATCCGGGTTCGAATCCTGACACTGGCTCACACCAATGACTTTTCGAAATGGTTTTCGGAAGTTAAGTGTGATAAATATCGGTGACTGAAAACTTTGTGCCCGGTATGGCAATAGGTTCGCCACCTATTCCATTTGGGACGTAAACATAACGACGAGACGAGGCTTAACAGCCACTGCCTACACCTTCTGGTAACAAGAGCTTGAAGTAAAGGAATAAAATTAGTCAAAAAATATTATTGATCTGGAAAAAAGTTCGCCGGGTCAGCTAGTAAATATAACTCTTAAACACTCTTCCGGCGCGGCCCTGCATGGAATTGATTCCGGGCTCACACCAATAATTTTTCGGAATCTTTTCGGAAGTTATGTGTGCTAAATATAATTTTAATATATTTATGATAATCTTGTCCGCGGTGTATGGAAATAGGCAACCTATTCCATTTCGGACGTGCAAAGTGATTCTTTGGTCATTAGCCCCGATGATTTTTTTGAAGTAATTATATAATTCTAGTCTTTTTTTAACCGACTCCAAAAAAGGAGGAGGTTCTCAATTCGTCGGGATCTTTTTATGTATGTTCAGCGATTACTCAAAGACGTCTGGACCGATTTGCAAAATTCTTTTTTTATTCGAAAGGGTATGCTTCCCAGATGGTCCCATTGTCACCAAGTCAATTTCTGATAATGGGATCCAGGAGAAATCGAAGGCGACCACCAAAAAATTTAGGCTTGTGTAGTGTGTTTGTTACGTCATGTGTTGGGTATTTACTTTAAGGTATCAAAATCGGATGCTGCTGAGCTGATGATGATGCTCACAGAACTCCTTAACGGCTAGGAGCTTAGAAACAGAATTGCTATTGGTCTATAAAAACTACTTAAGGTATGTAGGGTTAACTTGTTGCTTGGGACGTATGCTTGAATCAACACCTGATGCTGCTGTGCTGATGATAGGAGTATAGGAGGAGATGATAGGTGACGAGTTGGTTACGATTACGAGTTGGGAGACAGTAATACAATTAGTCGATGAAAACTACTTAGCAGCTTAGCAGTAAATAAACACGAACATCTATTTAAGTTCACAACTCATAAACACAACTAATAATTAAGAAATAAAATTACTTAAAAAAAAAGTCAAACCGACTTCAAGAACACAAACGACAAAAAAGTACCTACTAACGTAATTAAAAAGCGATAAATAACGCAAACAGTTTAACTACTTAATACAATATACAAAACGTAATACTATAACTAAGTCATCATAAAACTATAAATATATTTACATAACAAACATAACATAACTTCACGCCTTTTGTTACCCGAAGGTGTAGGCAGCGGCTGTTAAGCCTCGTCTCGCCGCTATGTTTACCGTCTTACGTCCCAAATGGAATAGGTTGCGAACCTATTGCTATACCGAGCACAAAGTTTTCAGTCATCGATATTTATCACACTTATCTTCCGAAAATAATTTCGAAAAATCATTGGTGTGAGTCAGTGTCAGGATTCGAACCCGGACCTCTGGATCCGAAGCCGTGAGCTCGACTACTGCGCCACCGAGACTTTAGCATTTATATTTATAACTTCTATAGCCATTCATCAAATTAAAGATTTCGTAAATAGAAAATCATGCTGTGTGGCACCGGCTTAGAATACCGCCACCCCACCTCTTCTCGTGGGTGTCGTAAAAGGCGACAAAGGGAAAAGGCTGGAAGAATGGGCAGCAGCATTCTCTCTCAACAAGGTCGCTTTGCAACATACTTGCCATCAAAATGTACAAAAACAACATTTTTTTGTTGATCCGTAACGGTCGCAAAAATTATACCGACGAGTCAAATGTGCATCCGTTTTATATTCATATTCCTGCCAAATCTTATTAACTCGACGAGCCTCGTGGCGCCTTGGTAAAACTACCGGCTGCAGCAACGAGGTCGGGGGTTCGATTCCCACACGAGCACAAATATTTATGACAAACATGAATATTTGTGTGGCGTCTGTTACCCCGCAAGTTACTTGACGTGCCGTTTTTTATATAACTAATGGCTGATCCATAATATTCTATAATATTGTTATACTAATCTAGGAGAGTAAAATGTTAAACAAAATATAAAGATCATTTTTCGTATCATCTTGCTCTATATAATTTCTTTATTTTTTGTTATCAAAAACATTCGCCAAACATTCGCAATATTTTTTTTCTTGCGAATGCGAATACCCAAAAACATGCGAATATTCGCGAATGCGAATGCGAATATTCGTTACATCACTAATACCTACATTTCTTTATATTCTGGAAATCTATTAAAGGTAAATGTACTTTTGCCTTGTCTGGACGTTGATACTAATACTTCTTGTCTTTGGTCTCTGTACAATTCATCTACTATTAGTACATCCAGCTTTTTACTGCGTAAATAGCTGTCGATGAAATTATTGTCTAATATATACAATTTAAATCTATGTACTTTTAAAATAAAGTAAACCCGCTGATCTTGCATTTTTTTTACGCAAGGAAATGCTTGATGCACACCCCCCGCCTGAGAACGGCAGGGGGTAGTGTGGGACTCCCAAAAAAGTAAACTGCAATCCGATCCTAGGGTTACCCACTAAACCTCGCGGCGGCCTTCCTCTGGCGTTGGGGTGGCCCAGGACATTGCGTCAGCCCTCTAGTCCACCCCGCCGTCACCCCACCCCTCTGTTACGAGGGTGACACCACCGGGCGGGACGGCTCCGACCGCGAGCTGTAAAGATGCGCGCCCGGCGCCCCAACGACCCTCTCCGGCCGCATCAAGGGTCATCCTTCCCGAGAAGCGACCCAGGCGCACCCGCGGGGTGTGCGCCTTTCGGCTCTCGGATCGGCTTTCTCCGATCCCGCTCGGTGACCTCCTTCTGGAGCATGACTGCTTCGCAGAAGGAGACCACGACCCTCCACTCCTCCTCTCCCGCCAGTATTGCCACGATAAACGCCGGCAGGGACAAGTCTCGCCCGATCCCGTCGACCAGGACTCGGCGCTCGGCCGCCCAGGCCGGGCAGACCTCCAACGTGTGCTGGGCCGAGTCCAGGTCGCATGCGCAATGGTGGCATCTCGCCATCTCTTCACGTTTTATTCGACTCAGATACTTACCGAAGTACCCGTGCCCGGTGAGTATCTGAGTCAACCTGTAGTCTATCGACCTGTATAAAAAGATACATTTTGTACACGATGCGTGGAATCGAATTAAAGATAGCATATTTTTAATTGAGCATATTTTTAATTCGAATCCACGCATCGTGGGTAACTGATTGCCCTACCATAGTACAAAAAATTAAGAAGAAAAAAGATTCATTGATGGCATACTACAGAACCCATCTCGATAAACTGAAGAACCCAATCCGGCACGATACATCGCGTCAACTTGACACGAATACCCGCTAATGTAGACAAGAACATCGCCTAAAGGCGACGATGTTTTTGTCGCGATGTTTTTATCGCGCTAACACGATACGAATATTCGCCCGCTAATGTAGCCGTATTTCCGAGATATCACGATTTCACCTCTTTTTTTTCAAGATGGCGGCCGGATGACATGCCCCCCAAAATTCAAGTTAAGCTTCTAATGACCCCTCCTACATGGCCAAAAAATAAAATTGCTTCCTCTAAGAAATGCAATATTCGGTCCTAAAATTGTAACATTTCAACGGACTATTTAAATGACTGATGTAATGAAAACTAGCCACGACAAATGTAACTTTTTTTACGTGAGTTTCATAAAAAATAAAGTTTTAATTAACGATCATCAGTTCAGCATCATCATGAGTTATTCCATTATCAAAAATCGGGTCACAGGGTCAGTGTCCCTCGCAGCACATCATTTTATGAAAGTTATTATAGTTTTATCTCGTTTACGTTCTACTTCAAACCGACTTAGCGATGATTATCTTGGGTCTCAGACAAGGATTTCTTCACAATATTGTCATAAAATGTTAATGTTTACATTGTTAACCAACGACCTTTTAAAATGTAGGTTGCATGAACATGATGTAAGAGATACGTTCAGTGAATAAATGAATGTGAGTGAATAACGAGTTTTTGGTAAAAGTAAATCAAACCGTAAACGTATAATTATATATTATATATCGTATATTATATATTATATTATTATATATTATAATTATATATTATATATAAACGTATATATTATATATCGACGACAGATTAAACTGGAGGAAACAAATTTGTCAAATTAGCCAAAGCGTCACAGCTGTACTGCGTTCTCTCTATAGGTTTAAGCATTTTCTCCCTTCTTCAACTAAGTTACTGTTAGTCCAGTCTCTTATATTTCCTATAATCGACTACGGCGATGTGTGTTACCCGGATCTATCGCAGGAATCACTCGATAAGTTAGATCGGCTCCTCAATAACTGCTTGCGTTTCATTTATGGGCTGCGAAAATATGACCATATTTCCTATTACCGCGCTAAACTCAAATGGCTCCCAATCCGCCAAAGAAGGTCCCTTAGATCGCTCTGTCAGCTCTTTTCGATACTTCGTGATCCACGCGCCCCCGAGTACTTAAAACCTAAATTTAAAATTCTAGGCAGTTCCCACAGTCGTAATTTGCGTGCATCAGAAAATCTGATCTTAGACATTCCATCGCACCGCACCAATTTTATCTCTGATTCGTTCACTGTTTCTGTGATAAGACTTTGGAACGCACTTCCCCTCAACATTAAAACTTCTCCAAGTAAGTTTTCGTTTAAGCGGAGAGTTAAAGAGCACTATTTATCTCTGCTGTCTTAACATCCGGGCTATGTAATACCTAGTTATTGAAATATATATATAGTATGGTTGGATTATTTCATATATATTTGTACCTATTGTGCACGCATATCTAATATGCATATCTACGTATTTATTATCGTAGTATATATGTATTTATAAATATATTTGCGTGTATATCTGTGTATGTGATTATGTATGTATTTATTTATATAAGTGTATGTATGTACTGAATGTGATTGTTTATTTAAGCCTTTTTCTGTACCCTTCGCAGTTTCTCTGTTTAACCCAAAGGTCGACTGGTAGAGAATGCCTTATGGCATTAAGTCCACCTTATGTACCAATTTTGTACATGAATAAATAAATAAATAAATAATTACATTAATTACCCAACTTGAACTTGAACTTACCCAAATAAATACATACATACGGCAGGCGCCGCAATGTGCACTGTGCCACGGTAACATTCTCATTAAATATTAGTCATGTTACGAATGTTACATTTTGGACATTTTTTTGAATATTTCTTTGAAGCCTTCTCAAATGCGTTCGAACGATACTCAAACTACAATACATACAAAATTTCATCAAAATCGGTCAAGCCAAGTTTTTAGTTTAAGTATGAAAATATGTCAAAATATTCTTCTTGTATATTCATCACAAGAAGAATATAACATGACATAGCTTCACCCCTTTTGTTACCCGATGGTGTAGGCAGCGGCTGTTAGGCCTCGCCTCGCCGTTATATTTACGTCCCAAATGGAATAGGTGGCGAACCTATTGCCATACCGGGCACAAAGTTTTCAGTCACCGATATTTATCACACTTAACTTCCGAAAACCATTTCGAAAAGTCATTGGTGTGAGCCAGTGTCAGGATTCGAACCCGGATCTCTGGATCAGAACACGTATGCTCGACCACTGGGCGAGACTATCGAGACTATCTAAACAATGAATTATCCTATCTTTTAAGTTGGATTAAACTGCATACGGTGTGCAACTTTCTTTAAAATCGGTTTAGTAGTTTGGGAGTCCATAGCGGGCAAACAACGTGACACGTACTTTATACATAATAATATTATTATTTTTTAACTAGCTGACCTGGCGAACATTGTTCCGAGTCAAAAGTAATGAATAAGTAAATTTTGGATATCATGTGATATCAATTTGTGCTGTTTATCGGCTTTAACTGCTGTCCCGCTATGTTAATACTGTAATATCTTCGAAAATAGTCGTTTAAATTGCATGCTGTAAAGGGCCAGGATCATCTATTTTACATGCACAGTCTTCTGAAGACACATAATTGGACGACAATTAATGCTGTAATGTTTAAAATCGCTTCGTAAATAAGCCATTATTTCTCGTAAAAGTAAAAAATTGAAAATAGTCATTGTGGGTTATCCCTAAGAGATAGACATATGCCCTCGCGGACTTTTTTGTAGACCTTCTAAAGGTGTTTAATAATGTGAACATTGTTTTCATCTATCACTTAGGTTTGGTGGTTAGGTTTGCAATTATAGCACTTTAATTGCAAACCTAACCACCAAACCTAAGTGAAAGTTATAATTTTTTCTTCATCATATATGAATTATAGATCAAAACTACCTCGTTGACACCCTCTAACTAGTAGTAGTATTAAGGATATATAAGGCAGGGGTCGCCAATTAATTTCGCTTGGGGTCCATTTTAAAAATCAAGTGACAAAGGTGTTTGTTTTACGTATCAATAATAAAATAAAATAAAATAAAAAACCTTTTATTTCGCAACATGAAAATAATATTTTTACAATTAACAATTCATTATAATATATTTGATTTAGATTCACTATTATTGTAATTTTAGGAGAGATAAAATCCTTCCGACTTCGCTGGCTGGGACATTTAGAAAGAATGGGAGAAGATCGAGCCGCAAAGAAAGCCTATCACGGCCAACCTTCCGGGCGCCGTCCAGTGGCGCGTCCAAGATATCGCTGGAAGGACGAAGTCGCCAAAGATCTGAAAGAACTGGAATTATCTAACTGGTCTGATGTGGCACAGAATAGAGAAAAATGGCGAACTTTAATGTCGGAGGCCAAGATCCACTTTGGGTAGCTGAGCCAGCGAACACACACACACACACACACATTGATTATTTGAGTACATTAAAATCATTAAAAATATATAATACTAGATAGTTTATAAATTACACACATTTATATAAAAATACAATTGAAACATGATTTAGATTATACTATTAGTATTAGTATTTTTATAATTAATTAAAAATTGCACAAAATTACTACAAAAAAAAATTCATTATTAAATGATTATTATTTTTTATTTGAATACATTAACAATATCATTAAAATATGTGTATATTTATAATTAGATAATTTCATTAATTTTATATGTTTCCAAGGATTAAATTAATCTCATATACAGACAATAAAATTAAACATACTCTAGATTTGATTTTATTATTTCTATATTTAATTTTATTTATTAAATTTAAATTGTATCTACTTATTACATTAAAATATTGTTTAATTAATTGTGTTTCATGCATATATATTATATCTAATTCATTTGATTGTAAATTTAATTGTATTGTATTTAATTAGAAAAATGTAGATATAGGTACGCGAACCCCTCTATTCGAGGGTGAAGGCCTCCTCCAGAGATGCCCAATAATCTCTATCTGTGGCCTTTTCTATCCAAAATTTTCCCGCGGTCCATACAATGTCGTCCGCCCATCTACTTTTTGGTCTTCCTCTCTTTCTGGTTCCTAGGGGGCCTCGTCATGACGTCAGCCGAGATGTCCATCTATTGTCACTCGTCCTTGCCACGTGGCCCGCCCATCGCCATTTCAAACTCATGGAATACTTTAGTTAGTGCGTCTATTACTCCTGTTGCTGCTCTAATGGTAGTATTTCTGAATATTTCGATTTTTTCAATTTTCATCATGCTTCTTTCCATGCCTCTTTGGCATACGTTTATTTTGTTTTTTAAACTCCGTGTGAATTTCCACGTTTGACAGCCGTAGGCTAGTTATAGCAACAGGCAGGTATTCATTCGCGTTTTTCTTGATTAGTACTGGCATTTGGCTTTTGAAAATTTCTTTAAGGCCTCAATGCTTCCTCCATGTCCCTTTTATCCTTCTCTCTATTTCTTGTTCGTTACTATTAATATCAAAAGAGGGTTGTTTACCAAGGTATATGTATGAACGACATATTCTATTACAGTATTATCCACTTTGATTTCGTTTTTTGATGAATTCGTCGTCATCATTTTAGTTTTGCTAAAGTTGATTTCTAGGCCTGACTGTCTGCTAGCTTTTTGTAGTGTATCTATCATGTTCTCTAGTTTTAAGCTGTTTTCTGACAGTAAGACAAGATCATCAGCGAATCTCAAGTGACTTATATAGTATAGTTTCCATTTATATTTATGCCAGTTGAATTCCAATTTAATTTGTTTATTATAGACTCTAACACTGATATAAAAATTGTGGGTGAAAGAGGGTCCCCTTGCCTTACCCCTCTTTTGATTGGGATCGGGGTTCCAGTTGTTTCTAGTTTCACTCTACTGGTGCTGTTTTCATATATATGTTTTAACACTTCGATATATTTGGCCTCTACATTTTGTGAGTTCAGAGCTTCCCATATTGACGAATGAAGTATGGTGTCAAATGCCTTTTGGTAGTCTATGAACGATATATATATTGGTTGTTGGAATTCCTGGTACTTTTCAATAAGTAGCTCTACTGAGTGGGTGTGGTCGACAGTAGAGTAACCTTTGCGAAAGCCCGCTTGTTCTATCGGCTGATTATAAGTCGAGTGTAGCGCCTATTCGATTTTTTTAAAATGGATGAAAAAAGTTTATATACCTTATCTAGAGTTATTAACATTAACATAAAATGTAAGTGACGGCTTGACGGCTACTGATCTTGATGTGGTCACTGATGGCTTCCCTAATAGTTTTGGATGTAGGACTCCAGGTCTTCGTCAATAAAACGGATGTGCTGTTCTATGATGTCGAATATCGAATGTGTTTATTACAAAAATAGTGCGGCTTTATTAAATAATTTTAATATACAAAATTCTCAACATATGGTATGGAGTCAGAGGGGGAAGAATGTGAGGTGAGGCGTGCGGGGAGAGGTGCGCGCGCGTACGCGGCGCTGTGGCGTGAATGACTGCGTCAGCGAAGTTATATATGTATACGAGTGGCATTTTGCAATTTGCATACGTTTTTATTTCCGCTTGCAGCATGCTACGGAGCGGGTGTCTTCTCTTCGCTGCGTGTTTGGGCTTCGTTTATAATAAACAGCTCTTTTGAGAGCTACCACTCTTGCCTCCTCGTGTACTGGGCGAGACAGTTCTTTTGAGAACTATTTAATCTAGTCTATACAGTTCTTCTCAGAGCTATTTATTACTATTTCTATTGTATCTCGCTATTTCTATTGCATAGAGAGTCATAGGTAATCTGAGGTAACTGGTTCTTGATGGTAAAGGTAATGGTTGTTGGTATTGGTAAAAGTTATACGCAAGTAAGTATAAAGTACTAGTGTAGCTACAATGTAATGATTACGAGCGAGCTAACGAGTCATGAATATTTAAAGTTTTGGCCTTAAATATTTATTACTCAGTTCAAATTGGTAATCAATTGACACCTAAACCCTGGTACGTTTGTAAGTTGTTCTAATAACAAAGAATTTTCCAAAATTTTAACAAAGAAAAAATGTGAGCATTGGGCTTCATATAAACTTTTCGACTTCTATTTTTTCGGCCCATTGATTTGGTCTTAATATTATGCTATTTTATATTTAACATTTCATCACGCCACTATTACTATGGGTAAAGTTCTTCGTTTTGTAATGACATTAAAATTTTCTATAATTCGATTACTGTATGGCGTGTTCGATTGCGTATCAGTAGGTATAGTTGCGTTACTAGGAACACCATTGTTATTAAGTGATTTGTTAAATTATAATTATAAATTCCGGTCTTTTTGTAAACTCGCTGTCCCGGCGAATTTGTTCCGCATTCAAAGTAATTTTTACAACGTTTACAATTAACTATAGCTATAACTAGAAATTTTCTTTAATGCATTATAAATTTAGAAGTCTCGGTGGTCCAGTGGTCGAGCACGCGGCTTCTGATCCAGGTCCTGGTCCGGGTTCGAATCCTCACACTGGCTCACACCAATGACTTTTCGAAATTGTTTTCGGAAGTTAAGTGTGATAAACATCGATGACTGAAAACTTTGTGCCCGGTATGGCAAAAGGTTCGCCACCTATTCCATTTGGGACGTAAACATAACATCGAGACGAGGCTTAACAGCCGCTGCCTACACCTTCGTGTAACAAACGCGTGAAGTTATGTTTTGTTGTGTCATTATACTTACATCAATTATTGATTATACATGAATTGACGCCGTCAACGGGTGGTTTGTATGTATATGTAATATATATATATACATATAATAATATGTTAGACACAATACACACAGCGCCCTCTAGTTCCAAGCTAAGCAACTAAATGCTTGTGTTATGGATACTAGATAACGGATACTAATACATATATACTTTTCTTTTGTAAATACATACTTTTAATGCATAGAAAAACACCCAGACGCCACACTAATCATTCATGTTTGTCACAAATATTTGTGCACGGGTGGGAATCGAACCCCCAACCTCATTGCTACAGCCGGTACTTTTACTAATGCGCCACGAGGCCCGTCAAATTAGCAATTAAAAAAACCGCACTAAAACCCATTGCATTTGCAACAATTGCATAGTTTCAAAGATATTTATAATCTAAGATATAAGAGGACAAACAACGGAAAGCGACTTTGTTATTAACTATGTAATGATTATTTTTAAATATCTAAATCTTCTAATATATAAAATTTTCGTATTACGGTGTTTGTAATTATAGTTATACTCCTCCCAAACGGCTTAACCAATTATAATGAAACTTTGTGTGCATATAGGGTAAGTCTGAGAATAGGACATCTATTTTTCATCCCTCTAAATGCGAAGGGTAACCCTTAATTCTTTTTTTATTTTTTTTTATAAATTGTTTTTTTTTAAACAGCTTACAAAAATACATATAACCCCAAATTTTCACCTCTCTACGATTATTGTTTTGATTTTTGTGGCGAGACAACGTTCGCCGCGTCAGCTAGTATATTAAATAAAAGACTGTTCACTTGAAAACAATTTATTACTATGTAAATATATCTTTGACTATATTACACAATTAATTAAATACAATATAAGTTTAAAGATGATTGAGCCCTGAGATGTGTGTTGACACCGGGTCAGGGGGTGTCACGCGGGTGTCACGCGGGGGTCCGCCTCGTACTTGGGCGGGTTAGCCCAGGGGTCGTAGCCCAGCACGGACAGCATGGGCGCCAGCTCCGCCATGTCGGCGCGCACGTCCACCGGGATCTGCCCCACCCACTTGTCCAGCGCGTCCAGGTTCACGGGCCGCACCACCTGGTCCGACGACCGCTCCACGCTGTAACCGAGGGTTATTTTACTTACATTTAATTGAGTAATATTCGAGATAGAAGAACGAATGTGCCCACTACCAGTGTAGCAGTAGCCTGTTGTACACACATGTCAGTCAGCGCCGTGACAACTCAACGGACTCAGTAGCCGGTGGCACTCACTTGGACAGCGCCACGCCGTGGGGCTGGTTGATGTACCGCTCGTGGTGCAGCACGGCGTCGTGCCACGCCAGCCCCAGAAACTGCAGCACTCGCTGCATGGTCTCCCGCGGGCGCAGCACCAGCGCCTCGTACCTGACCACGTGGCACTTTTCCGGTCCCAGAGTGCGGCACTGATCGTACATCTTCTCCACTGCGTGGTTCCACTTGCTTAGACATTGCCGGTAGCTAGACAGGTCGAACCCCGTGATCGTCACCTGCAACACGTGTTCCCCACATCATATCCTAAATACTACTAAACACTACATAAACAATATCTGTACGAGTTACACAAGAGTCTTGGGACTGGTGTACCCTGGGTAATGGAGTTCCACAGGGCGGTATTATCTCACCATTATTATTTTCATTATTTATTAATTCAATCACGGATACTCTTCACTGCTCTTCCCATTTATACGCTGACGGCCTGCAAATTTATGTTCAAGGGGACGTTAGGAACTTGGACAATTGCATTGATTATACTAACGCAGACCTGGCGGCAGTCGCGGACTGGTCACGCCAATATGGGGTTGCAGTTAATGCCAGCAAATGTCAAGCAATGCTTGTGGGTAGCCCGTATAAAATAAAATCCATTTGAACTAATCGTCTTAAACCCTTATTATATGACTCTACGGCTATACCTCTAGCTCCCCATGTGCAAGACTTGGGGTTATACATTGTCGACAGATTGAGCTGGAACAAGCAAATTACTCACATCAGTCAGAGTGTCACGTCCATATTGCGATCCCTCTACAGATTCAAACACTTTCTTCCATCATCAACCAAAACTCTTCTTGTCCAGTCCCTTGTGCTCCCTGTTATTGATTATGCAGATGTTTGTAGTCCGGATTTAACGCAGGAATCTCTAAACAAATTGGATCGACTTTTCAACAACACTATTCGCTTCATTTTTGGTTTGCGTAAATACGATCACATTTCCCATTTTCGTTCCAAGCTCAAATGGCTTCCTATCCGCCTGAGAAGATCTCTGAGATCACTTTGCCTTCTATTTTCAATTCTTAATGACCCTCATTCTCCTGAATATTTAAAAACTTTCGCATCCTAGGCAACTTCCACAGTCTCAATCTTCGCTCTTCTGGAAATCTACTTCTCGAATGTCCTTTACATCATTCTGGCTTCCTATCTCATTCCTTCGTCGTATCTACGATTAAACTCTGGAACGCGCTTCCCTTAATATCAGAAAGTCACCGAGCAAGTTATCCTTTAAACGCAGCGTCAACAAATTTTATTTGGCATCTCTCCCCGATTGTACCGAATAATCCCTATCTACTATATAATAGGACCCGAAGTAGATAGGTTTCAGACGGAACTACGGATCCGTCTGCAAGATTAGGGTAGCGCGGGAGCAGAGAAAAGCCCCACTGCAGGCGCTGGCGCTGGCGTTTGCGGTGTCTCTGTCACAGAGGTCGGACTCGCGGGGGCTGCGGTTGAGCTGTAGGGATTGGACAATGTGTGTCTGTAAGGTGAGGGTGGCCGTACGTCTGATCCCGCGCGCAGCAAGAGGCTGTGAGACCGGTCGGACAGGGGCTCCGTGGTCTCCAGTCGCGGGTGCAGTGAGTGCGCCTCAACCAACGGTTAGTTTGCTGAAGGGGACCACATTTCCGGTACTTGCCTGGACAACAAGTAGCGTAGCGCTAGTGGCATGCGCCAGTCGACTCTGCTGGGCTTCGGCCGATGAGTAGCTGCATGGATGTGTAACGTGAGGTGAGCGTGCTATACAGCTCCGGAACCAGCTGGATACTGGTAGCCGGCTTATCTGGCGTCCCAAGCACGGATCGAAGTGTCAGATAGCTCTTGGGCGTAGCGGGGGGTACAGCAGGCGTTATTCTGCTACGGAACCCAACCCGACAATGGGGAGTGTGGAGGAACCAACGGGGCGAATCTCCTTGTGAGTACCATCAAGAGCTATACGTTTCAGGTGGCGGCAAGACCTACCGTCTTTGGTCTCGCACTTTAACTTCAGTTGGAGTGCGGCCATAGTGAGTGGCCATATACCTTTTCAGGTCGGTGGGTCGCTCGCTATAAACAAAATCACTGTTAGGACAGGGAACGTGTACCGAATAATCGTCACATTTATGCATTTGTATGTATATATATATATTGTTTGTATTTGTATTGTATATATATTTACATCTTGGAGTCAACATTACGTCCTATATGGCGATTTTTACCAATGATGTTGCGTCCGACTGACTTGTTGCATCCTGTATACGGACGCTAGATTGACCAACTCTCAAATTCAGCCAGAAGTAGTGCAAAGGTTAATACAATCACTCGGTGAAATATTGGCATGGACGTTGTCACCGGAGTGCTTTTCGGCGTATTTCTTAGTTCCGACGTTTGGCGCGCGAATTTTGGAGGGCGCTCCTGTGCGCCGTATATCAGTGGCGTATATTCGTTATTTTGTTTACGTGTAACACGCCGATAATGTGGGTTCTGTATATAATAAAAGTTTTTATCAATTCTAATGTGTGATTTAATTGCGTCACACAAAAGGACATCGCCCCAGAAGAGACAAGGGGGTGACAGAGGTGAGGGGGCGGAGTTCGCACGCGGTATGCAAGTGGCATGTTATTTTTTATATTTTTTGCCGGCCAGCGCGGACGTAATGATGCTTGTGGTATAAATATTGTATTATACACATACAAGTAAGATACAATATATGTTTACAAAGTACTAGAAAGGCATGCGAGGCTATCTTTTTTTTTATTTTTATGGGTAGGACGGCAACCAAGCAGGCGTGTCATCTGATGGTAAGTGATCAGCGCCGCCCATGGACACCTGCAACACATATAGTGTTACAGTTGCGATGTCGACCTTAAGGGAGTGGGATGGAGTAGGATGGAGGAAGGGATAGGGAAGGGAGGTGGGCCTCCGGATACCTCTCTCACCGAACGAAATGCGGCATGAGCCACTTTACGTCGATCTTCTGGGAGGTCGTGGTATTTCACCGGTCGAGCCGGCCCATTCATACAGCGAACTGCTTGGCTTTACCACTGTAATCTGGAGCAAAAAATCCGAAAGCAATTTCATCTACAAGGCTTAGGGAACATTTAGCCACGTTATCACAAATATGCAGTATGTCTGAAAATGATATGGAATAGCTAGCTACATTTATGGGCCATACAAATGATGTACACAAAAATCATATCGGCTACCGGATGATGTCTACCAAACTGCCAAAATATCTATGCTGCTCATCTTTATGGAAGATGGGAAAGCAGGCGCTTTCAGAGGCAAATCCCTGGATGAGATTGAACTTGATTTAAATGAACAATTTAGATGAAGGGATAACAGAAAATGAAGTATTTTTAGATTATGATATCGAGTCACCTGGACGAGCACAAGATATAATAGACGGAAATACGGCACGACTACCGCGATCACCATCACCACCACCTCAGCCAGGACCATCTGGTCTACAAACAAATACTTTGAAGTGTGATCATCACGTCAAGAAAGGCAAAAAAAGGGTCCTCACCCTGATACCACCAAAGTGAGACCAAAAAAGTGTGCTTTGCATTTTTTAAACATCATATAAAAAACAAACAACCACCTAAAAGACATGAATGTGAGGCTCTTAAAGAAAAGCACCAAGACCTCCTGCATAATAAAGATTGGCTCAAATTAAAAGTATTTATACAAGACACTTACACTAAAAAATAAAGCTGGTAATTTTTCATTCAAAACTTGTCGTTTACTCTTAGCTCTCATCAATATCATTTATTTCTTTCATTCTTGCCGGGTTACATGAAACCTAGTCATTCATTTTTACATAGTCATAGTAGTTTATTCATAATTTTCTGCAGTCTGAAAACTGGTAGGGATAATTTGAAATTCAGGTATCCTGATAAACACGCTAAAACTCTCGGAGAGGGACGGAACTCGACCAAAGTCGACGACTCGGACACTTTTGGATGTTTAAAATGATATCTTAATTAACAACTCATCTAATCTTCAAGACCAGACTTTAAGAACAGACTTTATATTTTTGGACTAAATGTGCCAGAGACAGTAGCTTGTGACTGCTTTAATTTAAGCATAATCTCACCAAATACATATTCTGTAACGTTTTAGTTTTTATTATATTTTATTTTGTTTGGTTTCCAAAGTGATTTGAATTAAGGCACAATATTAATTACTTAAATGGCAATATATATGCCATTTAAGTAATTAATATTGTGCCTCATCTTTTAATACACTTATAACTATAAAGAGCCTAAGTATTAATAACGATAAAAGCAACAGCTGTTCTATTACCAGCAGTCACTCGCCTTTCAATATCTTCCTTACATTTACCGTCTCTGGTAACATATGTCTAACATACTGGTAGATTTTTAATAAACACTACCTTTTAATTTAAAATCAATGAATATTTAATAATAGTTATACTTTAATCTCAACCAACTTAGAAAATAAGATAATTTGTAATAATTTAATAATAACAACTTTTACTTATTAAATCATACAACAAAGGATCTTTAGAAGCAGGATATATGAATGCATCTTATAAATAAGTATTTAACTTTTGTTCTCATGGTCTGATGTGGGTTACCAATAGTAAAAATCATATTTTTTGACATCAACTTTTTGATTTTTATTTCCAAAAAGTGGGTGCTCTCTGTATCAATGAAAGTAGCTTTTGAACAACTACCATCTTTTTGTTCGTCACTCGTGAAAATGATTTCTGTAAAGAGTTCGAAACGTCGGGAAATAAATACAAATAAATAATAAATAAACGCGATATAATCCTAAAAGTTGTTTTAATCAATGAGTGAGATTCGCGAAAATCTTAGAAACAAATATGTAAACCTTTATAGATGTTAAACCAGTCTGAGTGCGCCCCATTTACCCTGATACACTCTCTAGAATTCTCGTATAGGTAATTTCAAGCCCTCACAAGGCGCTCGTCAACCCCATATGTACTAGACAGTGTTGACCATTATTCATTCCTCGTATCTCTAGATCTATAAAAGCACAGAATACTTTTTTAGACTTAGCTAGATACTTCTCAGATATGGTTCTCAAAAGAAGATCTGATCGATGCACCCGCATCCACTCCTAAATCCCGCTTGTACATCCCACAATTTCTCATCAATCACTCTTGCAATAAGAATCCTCGCATAAAATTTACCTACAACATTGAGAAGACTAATGCCTCGGTAGTTTTTGCAATCCTGTCGCGACCCCTTCCCCTTTTGCAAGGGCACTATGACTGGTTTAGTCCAGTCATCTGGAACACAGCCATCACGCTAACACACATTAAAAGTAGTCGCAACAGTCTTACAACCATTCCCTAGCCACTTTCCAGCAACTCGGTAGCTACCCTGTCATACCCTGCAGACTTACCTATTTCGTACTTTTAATCGCATCCACTATTTCATCTTCCGTAATTTCCTGATCCGCATCGTTTTATGAGTGAGTGGAAGTTTGAATGTTTTCCGGCATTATTGTGAGGATGTCCCTCACTACACTCAAAAAGTTCATCAAAGTAACTTTTCTAACGATGCAGAACATCCCTTTCGTTACTCAACAGTCGTCTATCTTTATCTCTTATAACGTCCAACTCAGATGACCTTGAACCTCCTCGACCCAATTTAACCTGCTTCCAGAACAGTTTTAAATTGGCCCTGAAATTTTCAGACATCTTTCTGTCAAACTTCTCTTCCATACACTTCTTCTTTTCCTGTACCACAATATTAGCTCTCTTTTTTGCTTCCGCATACACACATTTTGCGTTTACTATCTGGTATACGTTCTCTGTTTGCCTTGCATTACCTTTCGCTTTGATGGCTAGTCCATCCAACCATGCCTTTTTCTTACACTCCACTACTTTCTTAACTTCCGCATCCTACCCACATTTATCCAACGAACTTTCTTTCTTTCTATTTACCCCTCCACATACTTTGGCAGCTGCTCCGACCATACTGCTTTTTACAACCTCCCAGATATCATTAATTCCTCCCGCCTATGAAACACCCATACATGATTTATACTTTCTACCATTTCCCTCAAATATTCCGCTCGTACGTCTATGTCAGTCAATCTTTCATTTTTGAAGTGAAACTTCTAATGTCTCGTGCAAGAGTGTTTAACGCATTTAACGCCCCCTTGCGGCCCTCGCGGGGAAAATAATATTATAATAACACTTGCAAACATCGAAGTATATATGAAGCCAATTTTCAATTTGTTAAGCTTGAATTTTAATAGTACACAGCCATCTAGTGGCAAGTGGAGGTACTAATTGATTTGGAATGTCAATCATATATAAACCCTACGGTAGTGAAACCATAGCGCGATTTAATACGTTGGCGTATTGCGACCTCTATGACCGAAAACGTAAAAACATATTATTAGTAAATAATCGTGACAGTTAGGTACTCTGCTCTATTTGTTTGTTTTTAATAAATATATTCAACTATATACTCCAACTGTAAAGTGTAAAGTGCTTTAGGAGTACTTTGTTCTGTGGTAAAGCTTATGAACGTAAAAAAATAGTGCATAACGAGTGACGATGAATTAATTTTACTCCGTGAAAGACAATACGACAAAGAGCTTTTGCATAAACCAAAATTAGTCGTGATTTGAACAAATATATTACTTGTTACTGGATGTACTTACGAATATTTTGGTAATTATAAACTTATAAATTGTATTTTCTTTTTTAATTCATCACATTTAAAATATTGTAAAGCATACCTAAACAACATTAGCTATTTACAGTTTTCTTTATATATTACATAAAACTATGTTATTTATCAAGTAACTTGATGTATAATTTTCATTTATAATTTTTAAGAGAATTAATTTTCAAGTAGGTATAATATATTTCAAGGATAATTTAATGACAAACTGACTTCAATCATCACATGATAAACATACTCTTGGTGTATACTCATGGTTAACTAATCTTATAAAATAAACATTTATAAGTTCAGATTATGGGTATAAATAATAGTCTGTTTCTGGTCCTCGGTGAAATAATTTCTATATTATGAAATACAAAGATACTGCTATCTACCCATCCAATTTTTACATACACCAGAGCCAATTGGTTGTTCAAGTCTAATAAATATATATAGTTAATTCTTAATTAGTTTGTCAATTACAAGTTACAAGATCTTAGAAATAAGCGCTGAACCAGAGTTATTTGGAATAAAATAAGTTCAAAATAAGGGTATAAATAATAGTCTGTTTATGGTCCTCGGTCAAATAATCTCTATATTATGAAATACAATAATATCAAATATTTGATATATATATATATATATATTATCTTTAATATAATCCCTTTGAACTTTGAAAATGTATAATGTGTTGAAATGTAAATTATAAACGGCATGGCACTTCAAATAGATGGTGATTAACAGACATAAAATAGAATGGTCAACATTATCATAATGGTATCTGTATAGATATATAATCCAAATATCTCTGGTTAGATTATGATTAATCTACCTTTCAATTTTTTGCATATTATTTATGAGTCTTGGTCGTTCAAGTCCAATAAATATATGTAGTTAATTCATAATTAGTTTTGTCAATTACAAGTTACAAGATCTTAGAAATGATGGCTGAACCAGAGCTATTTGGAATATACTACTCTGTGTAAAAAGTATCCGGAATATGTCAATAAAGAGACCCGCGTAAAAGAGATCGTTCTAATTTTTTTACTGCATGTTGGTAGCACTGTACTGATTTAGCGCGCAAAATTTGAACGGGATCTGTCATTTAATTTGTTTTAAACTAAACTTTTTGTTGGTCATAGTTTCGAGTCCTCGGCGATTTTTACAATGGAAAATATTGTTGAACAAAGAGTGTGCCTTAAATTTTGTGTTTCGAATGATATTTCATGTGGTGAATCACTAAAAATGTTGCGAAATACCTACGGCGAATCATGTATATCGAAAACAAGGGCTTATGAATGGTATAAGGCTTTTAAAGAAGGCCGAGAAGTAGTAGTAGACTTGCCTCGTTCTGGTAGACCTTCAACCGCTACGACCAAAGAAAACATCGACAGAATCAAGAAGCTAGTGCTCGAAAATCGACGTATGAGTCTGAGAGAGTTGGCTAGTGAGGTGAACATATCTTTTAAGTCCGTCCACAATATTCTCATTGACATTTTAGGCATGAAACGCGTCGCCGCTCGACTAGTTCCAAAAGAGCTCAATTTTGTTCAAAAAGGGCAGCGAAAGCATGTCGCTGAAGACATGGTTTCCCGAGCTTCTACGGATCCGACCTTTATGAAACGTATAATAACTGGCGACGAGACATGGGTTTATGAGTATGACATGCAAACAAGCCAACAGTCTTCAGAATGGCGTCTCGAAAACGAGCCGAAACCCAAAAAACCGCGGCAAAGTCGCACCAAAATCAAGGTGATGCTGACAGTTTTTTTTGACTACCGTGGTGTGGTTCACTCCGAATTCCTTCCAGAGGGAGAAACAGTGAATAAAGAATATTATTTAGGCGTCATGAAGCGTTTGCGTGAGAGTATCCGCCGAAAACGTCCAGATTTGTGGCGACACAACTCATGGATGCTGCACCATGATAATGCACCATCACACACAGCCATTATAGTGAAAGAGTTTTTAGCGAAAAATTCAACAAACGTTCTCGACCAAGCACCCTATTCACCTGATATGGCTCCGTCTGACTTTTTTTTTATTTCCCAAGTTAAAATTACCACTTCGAGGAAAACGTTTTGAGTCAATAGAAGCCATAAAAGAAAGTTCGCTGAATGAGCTAAAGGTCATACCGCAAATTTTAATAGGCTATGAAAAATGTATGGAAGACTGGGTGAAGCGGTGGAGATGTCGTATTGCAAGCGATGGGGCCTACTTTGAAGGCGATAAAATAAATTTAGATGAATAATTTGTATTTTTTGTTTGACAAATTCCCGATACTTAGTACACAGAAGGTATATATCTATACAGACACCATTATGATAATGTTGACCATTCTATTTTGTCTGTTAATCACATTCTATTTGAAGTGCCATGCCTTTTATAATTTACATTTCAACACATTATACATTTTCAAAGTTCAAAGTGATTATTAGTTTTACTAGTGATGTAATAATATATAATGATATAATATTAGGTCAGAGGTCTTTGCTGGTAGAAGTCTGTCCGACGTCTATTGGTGAGATTTGGGTGTGCGACCCCAACCTCCTCGAGCTGCTGCTGCTACATCCCAGTCCTTCCGTAACAGCAGTATCCCAACCTTGATATCCTAACTTATCTATAATAGTCCTTATGTTCACCCTCTCCCTCTCCTTTTCCGCCAATCCATTGGTCTGCCGTGCCAAAGGATGCATGTGCAGGGGCGAGTCTGCATGCTAGCGTGCCGGATATCTGGAAGTGGTGCCCCCAGATACTATTTAACCTTCCCGTTGCATGCGGGGCTCTGCATTGTGGTGACACTTCATTTCCCTAGCTACTCGTGGGAACTAAATGGCAGCTAAAGAAAAATATACCGAAGGCGGCGATAATGCTCGCCACATATCACGCCAAGGTATTCCACGGGGCGAAAAGCGGGCCGCGGAGTGCCGCATAGCTACGCTGAATGTGCAGGGAGGAATGAGTGATAAGATGAATGAATTATGTCAGGTAGTGAAAGAAAGACGTATAGATCTGATGGTAGTAAGTGAGACTAAAAGGAAAGGCATGGGCATTTCTCAACACGGTGATCTAACGGCGCTATGGTCGGGAGTTCCAGAAGGAGAACGCGCGTGCCAAGGTGTTGGGGTTGTCCTGTCGGAGCGTCTGAAGAATTGTATGAAAGATTTTGAGTGTGTTAGTCCTAGACTTTTGTGGATCCGACTAAAGCTGGGTCTGCTTCGTGTATTTCTGGTAGCTGTTTACGCACCGGATACCGGGCGCCCAGTGTCGGAGAAGGAGGAGTTCTGGGATAGTGTGAGATTGTTGTTAAGTAAATGCGAGAATAATGAGAGGATTATGGTAATAGGAGATTGTAATAGCTGGGTTGGAGTGGAAAGAGAGGGTTTTGAAAGAGTTTTAGGAAAGTATGGTGATGAAAGAATAAACGAGAGTGGCTCCAGTTTGCTACAAGTGTGTGTGGAAAAGGACCTTGTGGTTACGAATACTCTGTTCAACCACAAGGATATCCATAAGTATACATGGGAGAGGAATGAAAGTAGGAGTATGATCGATTTTGTGATTGTAGACCATAGGCTCAAAAGTAAAGTCGTAGATACCAGGAGCTATCGTGGCGTCAGTGTGGGAACAGATCACTATTTGGTGGTAAGTCGAATTAGGGATGTGTTTAAAGCCTGGCGTCACTGGAACAAAAAGCCGACAACGAGTCTTGGTCGAATAAAAGTTGAAAAACTGAGTGACATAGACGTGCAAGCGGAATATTTGAGGGAAATGGTAGAAAGGACAAAGCACGTATGGGATGTATCATATGCGGGTGGAATGAATGATATATGGGAGGTTGTCAAAAGTAGTATGGTTGGAGCAGCTGCCAAAGTATGTGGAGAGACTAAAAGAAAGAAAGGAAGGTCTTTGGATGAATGCTGGTGGGATGCAGAGGTTAAGAAAGTAGTGGAATGTAAGAAAAAGGCGTGGTTGGATGGACTAGCCATCAAAGCGAAAGGTAATGAAAGTCATACAGAGAACGTATACCAGGTAAGAAATGCAAAAAGTGTGTATGTGGAAGCAAAGAAGAAAGCTAAAATTGTGGTACAGGAAAAGAAGAAGTGTATGAAAGAGAAGTTTGACAGAAAGATATCTGAGAATTTCAGGGCCAATTTAAAACTGTTTTGGAAGCAGGTTAGATTGAGTCGCGGCGGTTCAAGGTCATCTGAGTTGGACGTTATAAGAGCGAAAGATGGACGATTGTTGAGTATTGAAAGGGATGTTCTGCATCGTTGGAAAAGTTACTTCGAAGAACTCTTTGAGTGTAGTGAGGGACATCTTCACAATAATGAGCCGGTGAACATTCCAACTCCCACTCACTCACAAAACGATGCAGTTCAAGAAATTACGGAAGATGAAATAGTGAATGCAATAAAAAGTACGAAATTGGGTAAGTCTGCAGGGTATGACAGGATAACTACCGAGATGCTGAAAAGTGGCAAAGGGGTTGTTGTAAGATTGCTGCGACTACTTTTCAATGTGTGTTGGCGTGATGGCTGTGTTCCGGACGACTGGACCAAAGCAGTCATTGTGCCCTTGCACAAGGGGAAGGGGTCGCGGCAGGACTGCAAAAACTACCGAGGCATTAGTCTTCTCAGTGTTGTAGGTAAATTGTATGCGAAGATTCTTATTGAAAGAGTGACGAATGTAACAGATGAGAAATTGTGGGATGTACAAGCGGGATTTAGGAGAGGAAGGGGGTGCATCGATCAGATCTTCTCTCTGCGGACCATCTGTGAAAAACATTTAGCCAAGTCCAAAAAAGTATTTTGTGCTTTTGTAGATCTGGAGAAGGCCTATGATCGTGTACCCAGGAATGAATTATGGTCAACGCTGTCGAATACATATGGGGTTGACGAGCGCCTGGTGCGGGCTTTAAATTCTCTATATGAGAATTCTAGAGCCTGCATCAGGGTGAATGGGGCGCACTCAGACTGGTTTAACATCTATAAAGGTGTTCGACAGGGATGTGTTGCGTCACCGTGGCTCTTCAATCTCTATATGGATAGTTGTCTGACAAATCTGAAAGAGACTGAATGTGGTTTAAGCATGGAAGAGGTGCGTGTCAAGTGCCTACTGTACGCCGATGACCAGGTATTACTTGCTTCGTCGGCGTCGGAGTTACAAGACATGCTAATCTTGGTGAATGAAGGGTTTAGAGAAAGAGGTATGAAAATAAATGTAAGCAAGACGAAAGCTATGGTTGTGGAGAGAGAGAAAGAGGTCACACTGTGTGATATTATATTGGATGGCGAGAAATTGGAGCAAGTGAATGAGTTTGTATATTTGGGAAGTATGTTTACAAGAGACGGAAAATGTGAGGAAGATATTGAAAGGAGAGTGACTGCGGGTAACAGAGTTAATGGTGCACTGCATGCCTTGATGCGTAGTCAGGCTGTGTCTGAAAAGGCACGCTTGACGATTCACAATGGTGTGTTGGTACCAACTCTGACGTACGGGAGTGAGTGTTGGGTGTGGCAGACGAAGCATGAAAGTAAGGTGAATGCAGTGGAAATGCGTTCTCTGAGAAGTATGTGTGGAGTCACCATTGCGGATCGAATAAAAAATAGCGTGATAAGGGAGAAATGCAAGTTGAAGGATGATGTGGTGACCAAAGTGGAGAGAAGTATGTTAAGATGGTTTGGTCATATTGCAAGAATGGATGAAAGCCGAATGACTAAAAGAGTATACGAAGCGAATGTGAGTGGCAGGGTCGGGATCGGGAGACCAAGACGGAGCTACCACGACCAAATAAGTGGTCTGTTTAAAAAAGGCAAAATGCGTAGCACCCGAAACCGACGTAAATGCATGACGAGATGTATGACTGTGGATGAGGCGAAAGATGTGTGTCAGGATCGTAGCTTGTGGAAAGCCAAAGTCTCTGCCTACCCCCATGGGATACAGGCGTGAGCTTATGTATGTATGTATGTATGTAATAATACCGTTAGCTTACACCAACTCAAAATTAAATTAAAATACTAGTTAGGAACTTAGTTATCATTCCAATTTTTAATAGTACCTATATAATAGTATATATATTTTAATATTAATAGTCTCGGTGGTCGTGGGATCGATTCCGAGCCAATGATTTCTCTGAATTACTTGATATTAGGTAGGTAGCCCATGGTAAAAATTTGGGATTTGGATAATTCTCCACTCGAAAATGATAATAACAATTCAATTCTTAGTTTTTTATAGAATAGAAGGGCAAACGAGTAAGTGGGTCACCTGATGGTAAGCAACTTGACACCGCCCATGAACACCGTGGCGCGTTGCCCTCCTTTAAGAGAGTAGGAGGGAAAGGGGCTCGGGCCTTTGGATACCTCCCTCACCGAACGAAAAGCGGCACGAGCAACTTTACGTCGATATTCTTATTCGAACCGCATGGATCGAATTTTTCATTTTGCAATGTAGTATGTAGGTATATATTATGAATGTAATAAATATGTATTACGTAGTTCTTGATCTTACGACTCATTTTTGAAGTTTTTAAAAACGCTAAGGATGATATTATTAACAGTCGAGGAGCCAAGCAGTCCACTGCATGAATGGGCTGGCTCGCCCGGGAAATACCACTAGCTTTCATTCACAGATAATTTTAATGCTTTTTTGGGTATCAAATAAAAGGGCTTGTTGATAGTATCTTGAAAAATGTGACGTCATTCTAAATCCAATATTGCGGAATAAGTATTTTAATGCATTTTTACAATGTGGGTATCAAATAGGCTTGAGCTTGGGGGAGTACCTAAATCAAAGAACAATGCGACGTTGAATGTGGCGTATCCTCTTAAATAGAGGAGTAATTACCAAATTCTACTAAGGCCCATATTAAGATTTATACTCGAGTGGGGATTGAATCCGCCAATCTCCGTTCTACATTCGATTTTACCAATGCACCACGAGGCCCGTCGTAATGTAAGTAAGATGTTCTCAAAGTTTAACTTCCATAGCGCGGAGGGACTCCACGCGAATTTTTTTATTCGGCCAAGGCTCGTAGTCGGCTTTTTATTTATTATAATTCGACTTACCACCAAATAGTGATCTGTTCCCACACTGACGCCACGATAGCTCCTGGTATCTACTACTTTACTTTTGAGCCTATGGTCTACAATCACAGAATCGATCATACTCAAAACTTTCATTCCTTTCCCATGTATAATTATGGATATCCTTGTGGTGGAACAGAGTATTCTTAACCACAAGTTCCACAGTTTCCACACACACACTTGTAACAAGCTGCAGCCACCCTCGTTTACTTTTTCATCACCATACTTTCTAAATAAGAGTATTGTTGTGTAATTTTTATTTTTGGACTAATTTATTTTATTTTTGATAGGTATGTTAATATTTTTAAGCGTTTTTATTTTACTTTCTGACACAGTAAATTAGCCTCTCAACTAGTCGTTCTTACATACATGCATACATAACTTCACGCCAAATCCCTTGCGGGGTAGGCAGAGAGAACAGAGCGCCATAAGGCACGATTCTTACATGCCTCACTCGCTTCGTTGACTTTCATAACTCGTTTCATGCACGCGCGTTGGTTTTTGAGGCTCCTAACATCACCTTCCTCCAGAACACGTTCTATTTGGTCATGGAATGTGTGTCTTGGCTGTCCGCGACTCCTACATCCATCCGCTTTTGCATTGTATATCTACTTAGTCAGTCTTGCATCAACCATTCTTTTTACATGTCCGAACCATCGGAGCATGCTCTTTCTTACTTTTACACCGACACTCTCTTTCAAACGAACTATTTTGCGATATTAAAATGGAGTGAGGTGATAAAGAGAACCGAATCACTGTGATTGCATTACACAAAGTAGGTATGGAGCCACATGCAATTTTTAAAACTCTCCATACACTTGGTATTAGTCAAATTTCTGTGTACCGGGCTATTAATAGGTACAATGAGACCTCTGTTTGTGACAGAAAAAGACCTGGCCGTCCACGTTGTGTTCGTAGGAAAAAGGTGGTCAAAGCAGTAAGGGAAAGAATTCGAAGAAATCCTATCCGCAAGCAAAAGATTTTATCTCGGGAGATGAAGATAGCACCTAGAACAATGTCGCGTATTTTAAAAGATGACTTAGGACTTGCAGCCTATAAGAGGCGCACTGGTCATTTATTAACTGATAATTTAAAAAAGAATAGGGTGTTAAAATCTAAACAACTACTGAAGCGGTACGCAAAGGGAGGTCACAGAAAATTATTGTTAACGGATGAAAAAGTTTTTACAATTGAGCAACATTTTAACAAACAAAATGACCGTATTTATGCTCAAAGCTGTAAGGATGCTTCCCAATTAGTTGACAGAGTGCAACGTGGGCATTATCCGACTTCAATAATGGTTTGATGGGGTGTTAGCTACGAAGGAGTGACTGAGCCATATTTTTGTGAAAAAGGTATCAAAAGATCGGCACAAGTGTATCAAGATACCATTCTTGAAAAGGTAGTCAAGCCCCTTCACAACACCATCTTTTTTTTTTACGGGATAGGAGGGCAAACGAGCAGGCGTGTCACCTGATGGTAAGCAACTAACGCCGCCCATGGACACCAGCAGCACATGTAGTGTTACTGTTGCGTTGCCGACCTTTAAGGTAAGGGGATAGGAAAGGATGGGGAAGGGGGTGAGCCTCCGGGTACCTCTCTCACCGAACGAAACGCGGCATGAGCCACTTTACGTCGGTCTTCTGAGAGGTCGTGGTATTTCACCGGTCGAGCCGGCCCCTTCATGCAGCGAACTGCTTGGCTCTACCACTGTATCAAGCTCTGTGTTTCTATTGATAACTAGCCTCAACGTTTAAAGGCCTGTATTGCAGCCAATGGAGACCACTTCGAATAAGCTTTTTATATTTTATATCGTTTTATATTTATGTATTAAAGTAACACACTGTAAAAATAATAAATGTTATTTGCAATTTAAAAATTTTTTTTTTCTTTGTTACAATATTTATGGCATGACTAAGTATATATTTGTATGTAAGTAATATGCAAGTCTTGTACTATGTATATTTAATTTCTGTATTGCGTTTAATATATGTATGGATGTTAATGTATAGTTATGTAGTGTATAACATATTTCTTGTATATGTATATTTATTATCTAATTTTTATCTCCAGTTTTTCTATGTTATCTAAATTTTATTATTAGCTTTTTATTAGCTTCACCTGTATGTTTGTAACTGACTTCTTTGGACGCGATTTTGACCCACTTTAAACGGCCAGATTTCGTTCAAACTTTGTAGATTTATTGAGGACCGATGACAATACACTAATTTGATAAAATTATTCCATTTTTCAATTTGCAAAATATGATTTTGTTAATTTTTTAGTGTTCATAGTTCACTTCTCGCACCATCTAGTGCCAATCAGCGGAAAGTCTACGTTATCAACTTGAAACGAGTTCCTTGTATAAGTCACAGATGGCGCTATTCCTCAAATTCGGTTTTGATATCCGTTGTTAGCACGCTTTAAAATAGTTAAGCAATAGTTTTAAAAACTAAGAAACGCGCTTGTTATAGAAAACCGAACTAAAAAATATAAAATAAATAATAGTTTTAAAAAACTAAAAAACACGCTTTTTATAGAAAACCGAACTAAAAATAGAAAAATAAAAAAAAAATATTTTATTTTAAAAAAAGCGTGGGGTGCTTTTTAAGATATTATCGAAATGATAATCACTCTACTCATATCTGTCAATAAAATATTTATAACTATTGACACCATGCACCCCACGATTTTTTTTTTTTTTCTATTTTTTATTTCGTTTTTCTATAAAATGCGTGTGTTTTAGTTATTTTAAACTATTATTTTTTTTTGTTGTTTTTTGTACCTCTTACGAATCTATCCCTTTAACCCTAAGGTCAACTGGTAGAAAATGCCTCATGGCACTAAGTTCGCTTTATGTACTATATTTATGTGTATGAAGAATAAATAAATAAATATCGACCGTTCATATCCCAACAGAGCTTGGATTACACCTTGATTGATCAAGACTCTAGAGATAGTGCGCAGTACGCGGGACACGTTGACGTGCCTACTGGGTTTTTATTGTGAAATTCCCTCTACGAAGCAGCCGTGTAACTTATGTTAATTCTCTACAATCCTCAGAGCGCACGCAACTTAACCCTAATCTATATTATTAAATTAAAACTTTAAATTACATATTGGATCTATTTATAACCAAATATCCCGAAATTTGATATATAAAGTCTACGACGAATTTTGTCAACTAAAAACCTTTATTTAACGTTCCCTGCAATAAACCTCATAATCTTATAGTTTTCTTCGTAATTTAATATAATTGAAGTCCGATGGAAAATGTGGTCCGGTGTTCCAGTGGGAGAGCACACGGCTTCTGATCCAGTGGTCCGGGTTCGAATCCTGACAATAGCTCACACCAATGACTTTTCGGAAGTGTGATAAATCGATGACTGAAAACTTTGTGCCCGGTATGGCAATAGGTTCGCTACCTATTCCATTTGGGACGTAAGCATAACAGCGAGACGTGGCTTAACAGCCTACACCTTCGGGTAACAAAAGGCGTGAAGTTATGTTATGTGTTATGTTGAAAATTATGTAATTTGCCATCGTAAATTGACAGAGATGTGACTTATTTGAAATACTTCTATTTAAAATACAAATACAAAATACCTATTTGGTATTTTGCATTTAAATACCTTTTTGTTGAAAGCATTTTGTATTTTATTTGAAATACCTCTCGAGAGGTATTTTGTATTTTGAATAGTCATTTCAAAATACAAAATACTTTGTGATTAATTTTAGCCAAATTCATTCTTATTAATCTCTAATCATCTTAAAAGAAATGGAAACCCATTTCTTTTTTGTAAGTACAATTTTAGTATAGTTTGTTATTTATCGTATGTATTAAAATTTAAAGTTTTTATAGGTTATTATAATTTTATAGGTAAAATTTAATAGGTGGTCCAGTGGTCGACCACCCCGCTTTTGAATCAAGAAGTTGTTGTGGGTTCAAATCCTGACTCACACTAATGACTTTTCGAAATGATTTTTGAAAGTTATACATACATAACCTCACGCCAAATCCCTTGCGAAGTAGGCAGAGAGAACTCATAGTTCACTTCTCGCACCATCTAGTGGCAATCAGCGGAAAGTCTACGTTATCAACTTGAAACGAGTTCCTTGTATAAGTCACAGATGGCGCTATTCCTCAAATTCGGTTTTGATATCCGTTGTAAGCACGCTTTAAAATAGTTAAGCAATAGTTTAAAAAACTAATAAACGCGCTTGTTATAGAAAACCGAACTAAAAAATATAAAATAAATAATAGTTTAAAAAAACTAAAAAACACGCTTTTTATAGAAAACCGAACTAAAAAATAGAAAATAAATTTTAATGAATTAGGGGGTCATGTCAAGAGCGTGCACGTCGCGACCCCTGCCGTCCCAGTGGGACGCATTCTTGACCGAAGCAAACTCAGCCGGACGGGCTGCTAGGGCGTGCCCCGTAAGCGACGGGCACCGATTGGCCCCCGTCGGTGCGGCTGCATGCGCATGCGGCGAAGGGGGCCGCCACCCTTCACGCAACGCCAACCCTGGCGGGACGAGGAGAGGGGAGTGCCGTATAGGCACGTGGAATGTTAGAGGTAGTATGACAAGAAAGATGAATGAGATGATGGATGTAATAAATGAGAGATGCCTGGATGCCTTATGTTTGACAGAGACAAAGCGGAAGGGGAGTGAAACCGAGGACCTCCCCAGTGGCATGGTAGCCCTATGGTCCGGAGTGGACCCGGACGTCCGTGCCAGTGGGGGTGTTGGAGTCGTTCTCTCCTCCCGCTTTGCTTCAGGAGTGAAAGATTATGAGTTGGTAGGCCCGAGACATCTTTGGGTTCGAATAAAACTGGGGATCACGCGAGTTTTCCTGGTCGCAGCTTATGCTCCCGTCAGCTCCGCGGATTCTCGCAAACTCGAGGAGTTTTGGGAAACTGTTCGGGATATTCTGGATCTGGTTGAGGGAAATGAAAGGATAATTCTGTGTGGTGATCTTAATGGATGGGTCGGAACCAAGAGAGATAGCCTGGAGGCTGTCCTTGGTCCGAATGGTGACAAGAGAGTGAATGATGCTGGTAAGCCGATATTGGACGTATGCCTGGAACGGAACCTCCTTGTGTCTAACACATTATTCCGTCATAAAGATATTCACACGTATACGTGGAGACGGAATGAACAAAAGAGTATGATTGATTTGATTTTGGTAGATAGTCATCTCCGAAATACTCTAAGGGATACAAGAGCCTATAGAGGCCCCACTCTTGATACGGACCACTACCTGGTGGTAAGCCGTTTCGTGGGCCTTTTCAAGAAGTGGAGACACTGGCGAGTGCGTACCCATTTCGGAGAGCTTGAAAGGATAAAATGCGAGAAATTAGAAGATGGAAGTGTACGGAGTATGTATGTAGACCTAGTCAGTAAAAGACACAGTGAGACGAGTCTTTCTGACCAAGGTGTTGAAGAATGCTGGGAAAGAATGAAAGATAGTATAGTGGATAGTGCAAAAGAAGTATGTGGTAGTGCAGAGGCATAAGATTCTGAGAGGTGATGCCTGGTGGGACGCGGATATGAAATTCAGCGTCGAAAGAAAGAAAAAAGCATGGTTGGATTTTGTCTCAAGTTTGAATCAGAATGATAGTATGACAGAGAAAAAGTATGAAAGCTACCGCCGCTGCAGGAATATTACCAAAGCCTTAGTGAAAGAGAAGCGTGAAAGACTAGTTGCGAATGAGGAAGTGAGGTTGACGGACAACTTCGAGGCGAATAACAAACTCTTCTGAAGGGAAGTTAGAAAGTCTCGGGGTTCTTCGTCAACATCCAGAATGGACAAAATTATGTCTAAGACTGGTGACATTCTTGCAAACCCAAGCGATGTATTGGGCAGGTGGAGTGAGTATTTTGGGGAAACGTACGAGTATGTTCCGGATGTGGGCGCCGCGGATGAGCCTACGGCTGATACCGCTGCGCCAACATCTGACGAGGACATTACTATTGAAGAGATTGAATGGTCGATACGAAGTATGAAAAATGGTAAGGCAGCTGGAATTGATATAATGTCTGCTGAAATGATCAAATACGGTGGAACCTGTGTCCGGGACGCTTTCCTGACCTTGAGCAATCTGTGCTGGAGGTCGGGTAAGGTTCCCATGGACTGGAGGCGCGCTGTCATTGTGCCCTTGTATAAAGGTAAGGGATCACGTATGCAGTGTTCCAGTTACAGGGCCATCAGTTTGATTAGTTTAGCAGCAAAAGTGTATGGAAAAATTATTGAAAGGAGAATGAGGGTGATATCTGATGGAGTGTTGTGGGAGGCTCAGGGTGGTTTTAGAAGCGGACGAGGGTGCATGGATCAGATTTTTTCTCTCCGCAACATCGTGGAGAAACAACTGGCTGTTAACCGGAAGGTTTTCTGCGGTTTTGTGGATTTGGAAAAAGCGTTTGACAGAGTGTTACGAAAGGATCTGTGGGGCATACTCCCGGGCTACGGGGTGAGCAGAGCACTGCTGCGCGCTGTGAAGTCCACTTATGAGGGCTGCACAGCGTGTGTGCGTGTTGACGGCGGCTTGTCCCCCTGGTTTGACGTCAATATCGGCGTCAGACAGGGTTACGTGCTGTCCGCTCGACTGTTCATCCTGTACCCGGACAGTTGTCTCCAGAGAGTGAGATCGATGGATGTAGGGATGGGAATGGGTGACCTAGTTGTGAGCTGCCTGCTTTACGCAGATGACGCCGTGCTTCTAGCCGAATCGCCGTCGGACCTGCAAACACTAGTCACTACTATGAAAGATGATTGCATGATTAAAGGCTTGCAGTTGAATGCGACGAAAACGAAAGTAATGGTGTTTGAAAGGGAGGAATCCAGAACAGATGCAAGGATAATGGTTGATGATGTAGTGCTGGAACAGGTGAATGAAATTGTATATCTTGGATGCGCTTTTAGCAGAGATGGAAGGTACACCGTGGATGTAGAAAGACGAGTGGCGATAGGAAATAGCGTAAACGGAGTGTTGGGCAGATTCCTGGGCGCAAAAAATATTAGCAGAAAGGCCCAGTTAGCAATCCACAATGCAGTCCTGATCCCAACGCTAACTTATGAAAGCGAGAGCTGGGTATGGCAGAGTGTGCATGAAAGTAGAATAAACGCGGTAGAAATGAGGGCACTACGCAAAATCTGCGGAGTGACTCTCGCTGACCGCGTAGAAAACAAGGTTGTAAGGAAGGAAGTTGGTTTGAAAGAGAGTGTCGGTGTAAAAGTAAGAAAGGGCATGCTCCGATGGTTCGGACATGTAGGAAGAATTGTTGATGCAAGACTGACTAAGCAGATATACAATGCAAAAGCGGATGGATGTAGGAGTCGAGGACGGCCAAGACACACATTGCATGACCAAATACAACGTGTTCTGGAAGAAGGTGATGTTAAGAGCCTCAAAAACCGACGCGCGTGCATGAAAAGAGTTATGAAAGTAAACGAAGCGAGTGAGGCGTGTAAGAATCGTGCCCTATGGCGCTCTGTTCTCTCTGCCTACCCCGCAAGGGATTTGGCGTGAAGTTCTGTATGTATGTATGCTCATATGTATATACGAATCATGCAATCATTTCCATACAATCCACTTTCTTACGAACATTCACCGATCATAGTGCATAGTGTCTCGGTAGGTGTACCTGCACACATACACACACGCACAACTCGCACAACTCGCACACGTCGTGTGCAGGCGGTATGGCGGTGGTGTTGTGTAAGGTGTCGCGCCACTCCACTCGCGGCACTCGCGATAAGGAACATAACACCGGTAGGTGTTCTCACGCAACTACGGAAACATAGCCACCTAGAGCGCGCTGCCACTCGACACAATCATATTGCGATTACAAAACACATACACACACACTAATTGAATCGCAATCATATCGTGTAGGCGCTGCTAGTTAGATATGTGCTGATGTCCAATAGGTACGTCGACAAACCTAATATAGGCACCGACACCGGCACCTCCGTGTTAGGTAGTACTCATGTAGGTAGTGTGTAGTAGCTGTGAGCCTCCCTATTGATAGTCTCGTCACTCACACAACCTAGTCTACACGCCCCGCCGTTACACAAATCTGTCATTGTCATTCATATCCGGGGTTCTTATTTATTTATACGAGAATACACATACGTTTTAAAATTATGAATAAATCTGATGTACATGGGCGAGCCAGTGAACTGGGGAGTAGAACAAGGAGATTTTTAATATAACAGGATAAAATTGTGCACAACATCTATCTAAAAGGAAACCGCTAGCCGCTTTCCGTGTAGACTAGGGTATTTGTGTATTTCAATGTAGCTGCCTACAACATACACGGTTCTAAAGTGAAACTGTGTTTTGCTAATTGCAACATTTCTGATACTGATATACATGCTTACATAACTTGACGTCAAATCCCTTGCGGGGTAGGCAGAGAGATGTACTCATCTAATATATAAAATTCTCGAGTCTAGATGTGCGTAATTGAACTCCTCCGAAACGGCTTGACCGATTCTCATGAAATTTTATGTGCGTGTCGGGTAGGTCTGAGAATAGGACAACATCTATTTTTCATCCCCCTAAATCACAAGGGTAGCCCACCCCTAGATATTTTTTTTTAATTTTTCGACATATTTCTGTTTCTTATTTTTTTTATAAAACGGGATTCAAAAATACATACAACCCTAAATTTTCAACTTCCCACGATCAACCCCTATTTTTTAAATTTAATTTTTCGGCAGGACATCGTTTGCCGGGTCAGCTAGTATCATTCATAAAATTAGGTAATTGTGAATATTTTGCATATTATGCACGCCCCCTCTGAAACGCCTAGGTTTGTGAATTTTACAACAATTTCGAAAACGATGGGGAAGGGAGGTGGGCCTCCGGGTACCTCTTTCACCGAACGAAACGCGGCATGAGCCACTTTACGTCAATCTTCTGAAAGCTCGTAGTATTTCACCGGTCGAGCCGGTTCATTCATGCAACGAACTGCTCAGCTCTACCGCTGTTAAAATACAGTAACTTAACTAACGCTGTGCTAAATATTGGCACGACTCAGGGCGTTTTGTTTGAAGTCTTGTTACTTTTTTTATTGCTAGTACCCTCAGCTATAAGTCAGTGGCACAGCAAAGTGACGAGATCACAGTTTCGTATAGCGAGGTGAGCAGTTTACATGAAATTACACAACAATTTACCTTTCTAGTGATGATAGAGTGTACGGTGGCTCTGCCGTCGCGCACCATGAACAGGAACTTGGCGTTGGGGAACAGTTCGAGCACGTAGGTGCCCATCTTGAGCACGAGAGGGTCCTTGTTGCACAGGCGCGGCGCCGTCTCGCCGTGGCGCACGATCACCTCCAGGCAGAAGGCGGCGATGGCGTTGTCCAACACGGCCTTGGACACGCCCGCCTGCTCGAGCCGCACGCTCTCCTTGGAGGAGCGCATCCAGTGCTCGCGCATCTGCAGGATGCGCGGCACCACGCGGGTCTCCTGGCCGCAGCGCACGTCGGGGTGCGCGTCCAGCATGGCGCGCATGAGCGTGGTGCCCGAGCGCGGCACGCCGCCGATGAAGATGAGCGGCAGCTCGCGGCCCTCCACCGGCGCGCCCCGCGCCCGCCCCGCCGCGCCGCCCGCCCCGCCCGCGCCGCCCCGCGCGCGCCACGCCCACACCAGCAGCGCGCCCAGCACCAGCGCGCCGCCCAGCCGCCAGCGCCCCCCGCGCCACGCCATGCCTTCCTGCCGCGTCCTGCCACACAATGCACCCGTCCTTGCCTCGTTAACATACGTATATTTGCGATACTCGCTTAATACAACATATAAAAAAAAATGATTAAATAAAACACCACAAATTTTTTTCAATAATATTCATTGAAACACAAATTTTAGAAAATAGTGCAAAGAACAGATGTGACTTGTTTACATTCCTGCCGAAACCTCCCAAAAATGTAAATGTTATATTTTGGCTAAGAGTTGCAAGTGTAACTGCCGGGTCATATAAATTAACAGTACAAGATTTTAAATGAATTATTAACACTTTACTTTCATTTGATAAAGTAAAGCATCAAGTAAATGAATTATCAATTACTCCTCAACTATCTTATTAATAAGTAAAATACAAAGCTACACAGAGAGCTACCCTGCAAATTTTAATTTTGTTAGGATAGCCTAAGAAAAGATTTAATTACAACTATCAAGAAACTTTACAACTGTACTTCTTAAGAAATGTGGTCCTAAATTGTGTTGATAATGTTTAAATTAGATTAATATAATATTATGAAGAGCATATCATGTTCGATCAGTTCGTAAATTTGCCCCCACATATTAAAATTAAAACTAGACCTCAATATACATACATAATATTATATGCTTAAACGAATTCACTTAGAACAGTATTGAAATTACAGGTTAACAAAGAATATATGATTTTTAATAATTGGTCAATCAATTTCTCATTAAGTAATGTAATCTGGGATCACTATTCCACAGTACATGCCAACCGATGCAAATATCAATGTACGCTTTTACCTAACACACAAGATACCTACTAAAAGAATGAAAGGATTGTTGTTAAAGTTTAAGTCATAAAATGTGTTATCACAAGTGTTTATCGCTCAAGCCTGTTGTACAAACGGTTATGTTGCTATATTTATAACTGACCAGTTAGAAGCCACCACTATCGTCTACCACATAACAAGCAACTACCACATCAATTTTGAGTATCTTTATTGTGAACAAGCTGTACAAGTACCAATAGACCACATAATATGGGAGTTTTTAACAAATAAACAAATTAACTGAACACCTGCAACATTGTGATAAAATAAAATATACTGTTTAGCCCACTCACCTACATTAATTATTTAAATACCAAAACAATACGTTTACTCGTTTCCTGCCAGCACATTTGTTTGCCCAAAATATTTATACTGGTGACAATTAACCCAACACGATTCCTAGAATATACAAAATTGTATAACTTTATCTATCACTATATCAGTTAATTATCGATAGAAAAATCTATTAAATTAAATATTCACTACATCAACAACAGAAATATCAATTTTTTATTATTTCAAGATTTAAATGAATTTCGTTTCGTAGACACCTAGACTCTAGACGGTCAAGATTTTTTTGCTAGTTAATGTGACAACTGTGACAAGTGACAAAATTACATGTCAACTATGTCAAGAAAGAACAATGAAGAACCATTGCCTTGTGTAAAGGTTTCCTACTTCATTGGGTACGTTCCACTTATAGCCCACAAAGACCGCGACCACGACCGCGGAAATTACCGTTCCACTAACGTTTTTCGCCGCAAGCGTTGTGGGCGAATGTTATAAGTGGAACGCACAACTTGAGCGCCGTGTGCTAGTAATATGGCGGCATGGTGAAATCTTTCAGCAAAGTTATGAGTAAATATTTTGCATGAATATAAAATATAATTTAATTCAATATGGATCCTCGTGAATTAAAGTAGGGTTTTTGACAAAACGAATGAGAGTTGACTCGGAAAATTTATCAATTTCTGATGACATATGTCATTTTGGAATTCCCGTCATTTTATTGAAAGCCAATATTTTGCGGGCGATGCGGTCGCGAACAGTGACGTCATTTATGACGTCGAGCGATCGCTCGCAACGACCGCGGGCTTTATGTGGACTGATACTGTGGGCTTACTGTCGTTGTGGGCTTTATGTGGAACGTTCTCATTGTGAAGAAGGAAACATATTTATTGAAGTGGCATAGCAACAGAAAATTAAAGCTGGGTGTGACGTCATGTGGCCGCATAAAATGGCGGTTTAGTGCTGCACAGAAGACTTTTATTTACCCTATTTAAATGTTATTTTTTTGTACTGTCAAATGGGGTGACTTGGTATGTAAGGGTGAATAGAAATGAAATTTTCCACCTCAATTACTTAGTAACCAGTACAGTACAATTAAAAATAATTTACAAATCCTAAAAATACTTTCTTGCTTAATAACGAAATAGGTTGCCTATTTGTAGATAAAACAAAAAAAAATGTTATACTTCTTTGGCATCATTAAAATTTATATATATAATTATTAAAAACAAAATTTAGAGCATAATAAATATATAATACATAATTTGTACTATATATTATAAGATTCTTAATTTTAAATGTTTATTAATGATTATTTAATATTTTAAAAATAAATTTAATAATAAATTCAAAAATTGAATTTAAGGTTGGTCATTTTTTATAAATTTTTATTGATTTCTTATTTTAATATTCACTTTTCATTTTTATCAAAAAATTTTCATTAAATTTATTTAGTTATTTTTATAAATATTTATTATTTATTCAATTTAATAGCAAATATTAAAAATTAATATTATAATTTGATGTTCAATTTTAATTTTTATCACAAACTTTTTATTAAATGTTTTATTAAATTTATTTCTTTATTTTGTAAATATTAAATAACCAATAATAAGTATTTAACATTAATAATTTAATAATATTTAGTTTTAATTATATTAAATAAAAGTATTTTAATTTATATCAATAAATAATACATACGGATAGTTAACCTCAATTATATTGGAGCACTTGAAAAAGTATATAAGCACAATTTTTTTTGACTAATATTCACAAATAGTAAGTACTATCTATCAATCAAAATATTCAATTTAAATCACTACTGAATATAATTTATTAGCACTTCATACTGTTAATTTTGTGTCACAGATGCGCGCGCATCTTAAAATTTCACTTTCATCATTTTTTCATAACGCGCCTAAAGAAGTATAACTTCAAAAACTTATGAATTTAAGCTTATACTTATATAGATTTGAGGCCTGGAGGCTGTCCTTGGTCCGAATGGTGACAAGAGAGTGAATGATGCTGGTAAGCCGATATTGGACGTATGCCTGGAAAGAAACCTCCTTGTGTCTAACACATTATTCCGTCATAAAGATATATTCTCCACGTATACACGTATACGTGGAGACGGAATGAACAAAAGAGTATGATTGATTTGATTTTGGTAGATAGTCGTCTCCGAAATACTCTAAGGGATACAAGAGCCTACAGAGGCCCCACTCTTGATACGGACCACTACCTGGTGGTGAGCCGTTTCGTGGGCCTTTTCAAGAAGTGGAGACACTGGCGAGTGCGTACCCATTTCGAAGAACTTGAAAGGATAAAATGCGAGAAATTAGAAGATGGAAGTGTACGGAGTATGTATGTAGATCTATTCAGTAAAAGACTCAGTGAGACGAGTCTTTCTAACCTAGGTGTTGAAGAATGCTGGGAAAGAATGAAAGATAGTATAGTGGATAGTGCAATAAGAAGTATGTGGTAGTCCAAAGAGGCATAAGATTCTGAGAGGTGATGCCTGGTGAGACGCGGATATGAAATTCAGTGTCGAAAGAAAGAAAAAAGCATGGTTGGATTATGTCTCAAGTTTGAATCAGAATAATAGTATGACAGAGAAAAAGTATGAGAGCTACCGTCGCTGCAGGAATGTTACCAAAGCCTTAGTGAAAGAGAAGCGTAAAAGACTAGTTGCGAATGAGGAAGTGAGGTTGACGGACAACTTCGAGGCGGACAACTTAACAAACTCTTCTGGAGGGAAGTTAGAAAGTCTCGGGGTTCTTCGTCAACATCCAGAATGGACAAAATTATGTCTAAGACTGGTGACATTCTTGCAAACCCAAGCGATGTATTGGGCAGGTGGAGTGAGTATTTTGGGGAAATGTACGAGTATATTCTGGATGTGGGCACCGCGAGTGAGCCTACGGCTGACACCGCTGCGCCAACATCTGACGAGGACTTTACTATGGAAGAGCTTGAATGGTCGATACGAAGTATGAAAAATGGTAAGGCAGCTGGAATTGATATGATGTCTGCTGAAATGATCAAACACGGTGGAACCTGAGTCCGGGACACTTTCCTGACCTTGAGCAATCTGTGCTGGAGGTCGGGTAAGGTTCCCATGGACTGGAGGCGCGCTGTCATTGTGCCCTTGTATAAAGGTAAGGGATCACGTATGCAGTGTTCCAGTTACAAGGGCATCAGTTTGATCAGTTTAGCAGCAAAAGTGTATGGGAAAATTATTGAAAGGAGAATGAGGGTGATATCTGTTGGAGTGTTGTGGGAGGCTCACAGTGGTTTTATAAGCGGACGAGGGTGCATGGCTCAGATTTTTTCTCTCCTCAACATCGTGGAGAAACAACAAACCAACAACGGAAGGTTTTCTGCGATTTTATGGATCTGGAAAAAGCGTTTGACAGAGTGTTACGAAAGGATCTGTGGGGCATACTCCCGGGCAACGGGGTGAGCGGAGCACTGCTCCGCGCTGTGCAGTCCACTTATGAGGGCTGCAGAGCGTGTGTGCGTGTTGACGGCGGCTTGTCCCCCTGGTTTGACGTTAATATCGGCGTCAGACAGGGTTGCGTGCTGTCCGCTCGACTGTTCATCCTTTACCTAGACAGTTGTCTCCAGAGAGTGAGATCGATGGATGTAGGGATGCGAATGGGTGACCTAGTTGTGAGCTGCCTGCTTTACGCAGATGACGCCGTGCTTCTAGCCGAATCGCCGTCGGACCTGCAAACACTAGTCACTACTATGAAAGATGATTGCATGATTAAAGGCTTGCAGTTGAATGCGACGAAAACGAAAGTTATGGTGTTTGAAAGGGAGGAATCAGACAGATGCAAGAATAATGGTTGATGATGTAGTGCTGGAACAGGTGAATGAAATTGTATATCTTGGATGCGCTTTTAGCAGAGATGGAAGGTACACCGCGGATGTAGAAAGACGAGTGGCGATAGGAAATAGCAGAAAAGCCCAGCTAGCAATCCACAATGCAGTCCTGATCCCAACGCTAACTTATGGAAGCGAGAGCTGGGTATGGCAGAGTGTGCATGAAAGTAGAATAAACGCGGAGGAAATGAGAGCACTACGCAAAATCTGCGGAGTGACTCTCGCTGACCGCGTAGAAAACAAGGTTGTAAGGAAGGAAGTTGGTTTGAAAGAGAATGTCGGTGTAAAAGTAAGAAAGGGCATGTTCCGATGGTTCGGACATGTAGAAAGAATGGTTGATGCAAGACTGACTAAGCAGATATACTATGCAAAAGCAGATGGATGTAGGAGTCGAGGACGGCCAAGACACACATTCCATGACCAAATAGAACGTGTTCTGGAGGAAGGTGATGTTATGAGACTCAAAAACCGACGCGCGTGCATGAAAAGAGTTATGAAAGTCAACGAAGCGAGTGAGGCGTATAAGAATCGTGCCCTATGGCGCTCTGTTCTCTCTGCCTACCCCGCAAGGGATTTGGCGTGAAGTTATGTATGTATGTTATTACTTTAGATGCTGAACAAAGTTTGCTGGGTCAGCTAGAATAAAATAAAGTTGCTTTCCGCTGTCTGTCGCCTTATATGCTTATATATTTGAAACTACGCAACAAGTTTTGATGCGAGTTTTCGTAATAAATAGAGCAGATCAACGGGGTGATTTTTATCTATTATTAATGTATGAGTATGATGCAGTAAAGAAAAACTGAAAAATTTAAAACATACATACATAAGCTCACTCCTATATCCCATTGGGGGTAGGCAGACCCTGCCTCTCACATTCGCTTCGTATACTCTTTTAGTCAGTCGGCTTTCATCCATTCTTGCAATATGACCAAACCATCTTAACATACTACTCTTGGTCACCACATCATCCTTCAACTCCTTCAACTTGCATTTCTCTCTTATCACGCTATTTTTCAATCGATCCACAATGGTGATCCACACACATACTTCTCAGAGAACGCATTTCCACTGCATTCACCTTACTTTCATGATTCGCCTGCTACACCCAACACTCACTCCAGTATGTGAGAGTTGGTACCAACGCACCATTGTGAATTGTCAAGCGTGCCCTTTCAGACGCAGCCTGACTACGCATCAAGGCATGCAATGCACCATTAACTCTGTTAGCCGCAGTCACTCTCCTTTCAATATCTTCCTCACATTTTCCGTCTCTTGTAAACATACTTACCGAAATAAACAATTTCATTCACTTGCTCCAATTTCTCGCCATCCAATATCATATCACATACTGTGACCCGACCTGTTTCTCTCTCTCCACAACCATAACTTTCGTCTTGCTTACATTTATTTTCATACCTCTTTCTCTAAACCCTTCATTCACCAAGATTAGCATGTCTTGTAACTCCGACGCCGACGGAGCAAGTAATACCTGGTCATCGGCGTACAGTAGGCACTTGACACGCACCTCTTCCATGCTTTAACCACCTTCAGTCTCTTTCAGATTTGTCAGACAACTATCCATATAGAGATTGAAGAGCCATGGTGACGCAACACATCCTTGTCGAACACCTTTATAGATATCAAACCAGTCTGAGTGCACCCCATTCACCCTGATACAGGCTCTAGAATTCTGATATAGAGAATTTAAAGCCCGCACCAGGCGCTCGTCAACCCCATATGTATTCGACAGCGTTGACCATAATTCATTCCTGGGTACACGATCATAATTCTTCTTCAGATCTACAAATGCACAAAATACTTTTTTGGATTTGTCTAAATGTTTTTCACAGATGGTCCGCAGAGAGAAGATCTGATCGATGCACCCCCTTCCTCTCCTAAATCCCGCTTGTATTTCCCACAATTTCTCATCAGTTACATTCGTCACTCTTTCATTAAGGATTTAAAAATTAAAAATTTAAAAATTACTTCTTAATTACTTTAGTTCTGGAAAAATTTTCAACGGGTCTACTAGTATATGTATATGTTACGGTAAATCTGATTAATAGAAAATTATTAATATTTTTACAAAATTATTAATAATAACCACATGTTTTGGTAAATGTGAATAAACGATCGAAATTTATTACTTTTAGTAGTAATTATTAATAATTCACGACATATATTGGTAAAAGTTATAAAATAAATCAAAACCCAATGTTTTTTTACCAGCAGGTATTTATTTATAATATTAAACACAGTCTTACAATTATATTAATTAGAGATCACACAAACAAGGTTAAAACTAACCTAACCTTTTTTTTTATGCGAGGAAATGCTTTATGCACACCCCCCGCCTGGGTACGTCAGGGGGCAGTGTGGGACTCCCAAAACAGTAAACTGAAATCTGATCCTAATGTTACCCACTAAAACCTCGCGGCGGCCTTCCTCCGGCGTTGGGGTGGTCCAGGATTCGGATAAACCCCTCTGGTCCACCCCGCCGTCGATCACTGAGCTCGCCGCCGCCACCTTCGAGCGGGATCGGCTCTCTCCCGATCCCGCTCGACGGCCTTCTTCTGGAGCATCACAGCTTCGCAGAAGGAGACCACAGCTCGGGGGACCACCGGTACGAAGTGCTCCTCGAAGTTCCAGGGGCTGTCCAGGGTGAGGCCGAGGTACTTTATGTACCGCCGTGTCTCCCACCTGGATCCGCGAGGCTGGGGTTCCCTGCCTCTGGTGAGGCGGTGGAACCACAGCGCCTCACCAGAGGCGTGGAACTTCTTGCAGGCACTGAACAAGCTAGCCGGAATTAAGAGCTCATAATATGCTCAGGGCATTACTTTTGAGTGTGCCCGATTGTGCGTAGCGATGCTGTAGTTGGAACATTCATGAGCAATATGCCGCATAATGCGGTATAGTATACGTATAAGGGAACTGTTACACATGCTAATAAAGAGCATGCTTATAATGAGCATGACATTAGCATGCTCATAATGAGCATGCTTATGTCATTTGCTGTCAATGAGCATTCTATTTTCAACCATGTATTTGTAGCAATATGGTCGATTATAGCATGGCTGTAGTTTTCGAGCATGCTCGAAACTAGCATGCTCAAGATCTGTACACACATGCTAGTGTCGAGAGTTTGCTTGATAGTAGCATACTCTCATGCTGTAATTGGAAAACTAGCTGCATCAACACCTAGAGAGGCTAACGTTTATAAATCGAATAGCGATTCGGCAGGTATCGTGAGGTAGTGAGCATGGCACGCTTCTCTCTCTCTGAAACCTGTAACCCTTCCACTGATACATTCTCTTTGTTTGATCCCTCTACCTGATGCCAGTGAGTTTCGTATTGGCATACTTTATGTGGTATATATTATATACTTTAGGATATACCTACGTATATTTGAAAATAAATTTAAAATATGATTAAAAATATATACTCTTTAGAGAAAGCTACTGAAGCGATTCCCAGACCAGTTTCGCTAGAATCTGCTTAGTGCTTCCCAAAATATAGGACAATCTCACAATTTCTCTGACTATTATTCTTAGTGACTTAAAACTAAAGACAATGAAATTGACATTGATTTAAACCATGTTATCGATTAAGTGAGCTGCACATTTACACTTACACATGAGTCAAGCTACCTGTGCAAGCTACCATAATAAGTTTATGTAATCGAAATTATTCGAAATGTACTAACACTAAAAAAATCGATATTTTTCCTGACTCACACTCACCTAGCCCGATTTTAAATTAATAGGGTACAAATTGACAAAATATGAGAAAAAATGTATAGTACACGATATTATTTTAATTACGTACTCTTTTTTTTATTTAAATTTAATTGCATTGAATATGTTAAAAGCGATTACTAAAGTTACGCCCTGGACGCAATAACACGAAGTGATAACCAAAATGGCGGTTCAAATAAAATTTTCAATTTTTGTTTACTATGGTGGTAGTGACGCCAATTCTTATGCGCGTACATTGTCACTAGTCCATAAACATAAGTAAAAAGTGCAATTTTTCAAGTGATATGCTATGTAGATTAAGCATTGGTAATAAACAGTTTTAAATACTAACAAATCACATTGAAGTGTATTCGGTGTATAAAAGCAGTGAAATTAAAGTTTGGTTTATGGTTAAATCTATATACATTAAGTTAAAAGGATATTCGGTCGCGATGTCACAACATGAGCGTTCGAGATGAGCCCACACCTTCAACTGGATCGGATACTGCTCTGCAACTCATGGTATGTAATTTACTTCCAAAAGTAATACCTCTTGGCATTTTTTAAAATGCAAGTATATTATTTAATCATAATATACGATATACAAGTTGCAACGGAGAATACCTTTACTGCTTTCTTCGAGTTGAATTCAAGTCATTATATGAAATGGAAATGAATAGTTACGCAAAATGTGTACATTATTTAGAATCAAAAAACTTAACCTGTAGGTGATGTACCTAGGACCTTAAGTATCCATATCCTTTATCAAGTACACCGATATTGAATGTGATTGATAACAAGAAGCATTTTTAATTACCTTTGCATATGTTAGTGTCATCTAGTTAATATATTTATAACATACTGTCTAACTATCAACTAGCAGACAAGTGATTTTATTAAGCTAGCATCTGGCTATCTTAGCAGTTCTAGTTATATTAAAGAACTAATGTTGGAGATATCTATAGATCTAAGTGCTGTATTATTTTACTTTCTTAAACTTTGTTTCTCCAATATTTATGAAATAAATTATTTAAGGACATAGATTTCTATAATTTAAAATGTAATTATATGTGATTTATTTACAATGTTTTTGAGATTATAATAATATTTTGGACACACACACACAACAATCTCTAGTTCCAAGCTAAGCAACTAAATGCTTATATTATAGATACCAGATATTGGATAAAATTACATAGTATAAAACAAAGTCACTTTCCGCTGTGTATGCTTATATCTTTAAAACTACACAACAGATTTTTTTTTGTGTTTCTTATGCAATCTGTTTTTAAGAACATTCAGCACATAGTGAGTAATTTGTTTTATTGGCTTGCAGGGCATCAGTCCTGTGATGGGTGCCTTATTATATGATTGGCTATAAGTCTCTAGGGGACTTCTCCTTTTGAGTCTTTTAAATGTTGTGCTGGTACTCATCAGGTGTGAGGCTAATACATTTGGGTGGACGTTTAGTCTTTTTCTGTATGAACTCATATTTACATACTTCTCATACTCACTCACTTAATCTCTTCCTGGACTGTTCTTATTTCCAGATCATGGTGTGGCTGGTTGTTTGTCATGAACCAAGGGTCTTTTGTGATCATTCTCAGAACTTTAAATTGGAATCTCTGGAGGATTTTGAGGTTTGAGTTGGAATTTGTGCCCCATAGCTGTACTCCGAAGTAATTTATTTTTCACTGGAAAATGTTGTGATTTTCTGTAGAGTAGCTAGTACATTTTTCTGATTTGGATTGCCAATGCTTTCCGTTTAGTGAATATGTGCTTTTTGGAAATAAGTCTGCAATCCAAGTAGAGTCCCAGGTATCTGGCTTCGTTCGCTTGTGGTAATACAACTCCATGGAGTGATACAGGGGGTCAAGTTTCTCATCGCGTTGTGAACGTCACATGTCATCTCCATGTTTTACATTAAAAAATCTGTCAGCTAGATAAGCTTTCAAAAAGATGTAGTAATTTATTGGGAGTTGGGTTTTAATTTCTTATAATAAGCGCACTTGCCAGACTCGGTCAAAAGCCTGTGATATGTCTAAGAACGCTGCACAGCAGTATTTCTTGTCTTTGAACGATTTATGTATTTGTTCCACCAATCAATGCACCTGCTCTATTGGTCACCAAATTGGTGGTCCAGTATAACTTTATGTTCTGCTATAACAGTATCCAGACTGTTTAAAATGGGAATTTCCATGACCTTTGAAAGAATTGGCAATACGCTAATAGGTCTGTAGGAAGAGACTTCCTCAGGACAGTGGTAGAGCCAAGCAGTTCGCTGCATGAATGGGCCGGCTCGACCGGCCCATTCATGCAGCGACCACGACTGACGTAAAGTGGCTCATGCTGCGTTTCGTTCGGTGAGAGAGGTACTCGGAAGCCCACCCCCTTCCCCATCCTTTCCTATCCCCAATCCCTTAAAGGTTGGCAACGCAACAGTAACACAGTAACACATGTGTTGCTGATGTCCATGGGCGGCGTTGATTGCTTACCATCAGGTGACACGCCTGCTCGTTTGCCCTCCTATCCCATAGAAAAAACCTTTCCCAGGCTTAAGTATCATTTTGATTTGAGCTATTTTCCATTGGGGTGGGAAGATGCCTCTGGTCATGATAGAATTAAATATAGTCAGATTTCTAATTAAATAACAACCACTGACGTGTATGGTGGTGTCAGTTTTTGATGAAAAATAAATAGTGTTGTAGCAAAGTGAATGAATGAAAAAACTCTTGAATAAATAAAATTGCCACAATTGTTTAGCTTGGGAATAATTAGTCTATCATAGTTCAGAAACTTGTAAGATTGTCCCATTTTCAATACATCACGTAATTGAAACTATAGATGTATAAAATATAAGAATTATAGGTAGGAAACAAAAATGAAAAAAAAAATCATTGTTCATTGAATATTTTTTGTTATATTCATCTTCAGATGAAAAATTGTCACTATCATGACATTTTTAAGACATAAATGTTTATATTACTTAAACTAAACATTTAAGTCTTAAAATTATTAAATGTTAAACTTAGACTTAACTATTTGTTACATAAAGTTTTAGAAACTTTGTTATGAAGTATTTAAAAATGTTGTTGGTGAGTCAAATTATTTATTAAATTGACTAGTATAAGTTTAAGAGTGTTTAGTATAATTTGAGATGATTAACTATTTCACTCATTGTTCATTCATCTGATTGAATAAGAACTGAATACATCACTATTACTTTAAATGTGGCAACATTATTTTACAAAGTGACCATAACTACTGTTAGGTCTGTTAGGTCGTATCCTGGAGACTTCCCTTGTTTAAGTTTTTTAATTATTTCTGTGGCCTCGGCTATCTTGATTCTCTTTATCGGGAGGTCGAGTTGGTAAGGTTCATTTAGCGAGTTAATGAGTTCATCTTCTTTGGTTATAGATGGGTTTTGTGCACTGTTTCGCACGAACACGTCAGCTAAATGAGATGCAAAGGCTTCGCCCTTTTCTAAATCGCTTTTTGCCTAGGTACCATCTTTTCTGCGAATTGGTGGATTGGGGATAGTAGATCTTTTTAGTTTTTTGGTTATTTTCCTAAGGGAGTAATTACTAGCAGCTTTAGCATGTGGGTCATGTAGTTGAAACTGTAAATTTTCATTTATTTCAGTGTCAGTTAGACGATTTAGCCGAGTTTTGTCTCAGGGAAATCTGGTAGCTTACGCGCTTGTCTTTTTTCAGCCACCATTTCACGAGTTGTTTTTGAGTAGGGGGTGCCTTATACTCTTTGGTCGGAGGAGTGCTATCCCATGTAGCCCTTTGAACACACAGGTTGAAGTGTTTCACCGCTGCCATTATGTCTATTTCTGATTTAAGTGGCATACTATTTTATAGGGATAGGAGGGCCAACGAGCAGGCGTGTCACCTGATGGTAAGCAACCAACGCCGCCCATGGACACCAGCAACACATATAGTGTTACTGTTGCGTTGCCGACCTTTAAGGGATAGGGGATAGGAAAGGACGGGCAAGGGGGGTGGGCCTCCAGGTACCTCTCTCACCGAACGAAACGCGGCATGAGCCACTATACGTCGGTGTTCTGAGAGGTCGTGGTATTTCACCGGTCGAGCCGGCCCATTCATGCAGCGAACATCAAACAACATAACATAGCTGTGCAGCGGCTGTTAAGCCTCGTCTCGCTGTTATGTTTACGTCCCAAATGGAATAAGTGGCGAACCTATTGCCATACCGTGCACAAAGTTTTCAGTCATCGATAATTATCACACTTAACTTCCGAAAACAATTTCGAAAAGTCATTGGTGTGAGCCAGTGTCAGGATTCGAACCCTAACCTACCTCAGAAGCCGTGTGCTCTACCGCTGAACCACCGAGATAGTCTTAAATAGATTGTGCATGTAATACAGGTGATTAAATTGTATGCTGTAAAGGGCCAACTTTACATCATACAATTTCAACAAATATTTTCGAAGATATTGCAGTATTAACATAGTGGGACAGCAGTTAAATTTGATAAATAGCACAAATTGAACCTCATGATATCCAAAATTTACTCATTTATTACCTTTGATTTTTTTTTTACTTTGAATGTTCGCCGGGTCGGCTAGTTAATACATAAATATACTTTTCTATTGCAAATACTTACTAATTATTTTAATTAAATAAATAATATGTAATCAGTTATTATAAAATGTTCGAACACTCTGCTACTGAATCAAGAAATTGTGGGTTTGAATCTGAGCTCACACCAATAATTATTCAAAATTATTTTCGTAAGTTGCTGGTAAATATTTTCAGTACTCAAAAAACCTTTTTACGGAACAAAACGGAAAACTTCTTTTATCCAAGGAAGAAGTTTACAATCACTGCGAAATAGAGTCCGACCGAAACTGGTTTTCCGGCCGAAACCGAATGTTCAGACGTCACTTCAGTTTCGGCCTAAACTAAAACTAATAGGTTGTTCGGAAAGTAATTTCGTTTTTTCCCGTCAGAGGACTTAATTACGTTTTTTCGAAACCAACTTCACACTTAAGCCGCATAACCATTATATGTCTTGAGAACTGATATTGCAAGGCTTGTGTGTGAAAAAGTTCTATTAATTCTACACAGTAGTTTTTGGTTGGTGCCCTTTTTAATATGGAGAGCAATAAGCAGCATTTTCGTCATATTTTACTTTTTTACTTCAGAAAAGGTAAAAATGCTGTCCAAGCGAGAAAAAAATTGACGGATGTGTATGGAGAAGGCGTGTTAACAGTACGCCAGTGCCAGAACTGGTTTGCAAAATTTCGATCCGCCAATTTTGATGTCGAAGATGCACCACGGTCTGGAAGGCCTGTCGAAGCTGACAAAGATGCGATAAAGGCATTAGTTGATGCAAATCGGCGAATAACCACACGAGAGATCGGTGAGAGATTAAATTTGTCGAATTCGACTGTTTATGGCCATTTGAAAGGCATGGGCTTAACCTCGAAGCTCGATGTATGGGTGCCCCATGTCCTTACGGAGCGAAATTTATGTCGTCGCGTTGACGCGTGTGATTCGCTCCTCAAACGTCAAGAAAATGATCCATTTTTGAAGCGGATTATTACTGGAGAAGAAAAATGGGTTGTATACAACAATGTTAAACGCAAGAGGTCATGGAGCAGAAAAGATAAACCGGCTCAAAGCGTGTCAAAAGCCAACATTCACCAAAAAAAAGGTGATGCTCTCCGTTTGGTGGGATGTCAAAGGAATCGTTTTTTTTGAGCTTTTGCCGAACAATACAACGATTAATTCAGAAGTCTATTGTCATCAGCTGGGCAAATTGAATGATTCACTTAAAGAGAAGAAGCCGGAATTAATCAACAGGAAGGGTGTAGTGTTCCACCAGGATAATGCGAGACCTCACACAAGTTTGGTCACTCGCCAAAAACTTTTACAGCTTGAATGGGACGTACTGCAACATCCACCATATTCTCCAGATCTGGCGCCTTCCGACTACTATTTGTTCCGGTCCCTGCAAAATTTTTTGGATGGCAAAACCGTTACCTCAAATGAAGATGTCAAAAACCACCTGAACCAGTTTCTTGCCAGCAAGGACCAAAACTTTTATGAGAGGGGAATAATGTTACTGCCAGAAAGATGGCAAAAGGTGTTGGACCAGAATGGCCAATATATAATTTAGTAAAATATTTATTCATTATACGAAAACTGTCTTTCATGTTCCCCAAAAAAAACGAAATGACTTTCCGAACAAGCCAATAGTTTAAGATTCCATAAAATACTATAATTTGATGCATTTTCCCCATTATTTTGAATTATTTAGAACATGAAATGAAAAACATACATACTTGAGTATATGTATTAATTTTGTTCCAATGAACAACATAACTTCACCCCTTTTTCTATGCTAAGAGGTGTAGGCAGAGGCTAAAAAACAACGAATGAGAGAATGCAAGATTCTACCATTGTTGTTTTTTAGCCTATGCTTACACCATGCAGCCAGTTTACTGCATGAAAAGGCCGGCTCGGTGAAATACTTCGACCTCGCGTAATATCGGCGTGAAGTAGTTCGTGCCGCGTTTCGTTCGATGAGAGGTATCCGGAGGCCTGAGATCCCCCTTTCCCTCCTACTGCCTTGTAGGACGGAACGCACCACAATTCTTACCATCAGGTGACCCACTTGCTCGTTTGCGCTGATATTCCATAAAAAACAGACCTGTTACAGATCTGTACACCTATTCCCAGGAACAACTTATGTACTTTGTGCAGGCAATGACATGGTAACACAAGTTTATGCTTGCCTCTGGTATTAAAATTATTTACTTAAAATTACTTCAACATTATATTGGCATATATAAATTTAGAAACAACTGTTACTATGCCAAAATCTTTAAACCATTCTGATTGATCTAGGATGCACTATTGAACTAGGAGTGTAGTAATAAAAACAACTTTTCTGAGCGAATTGAATTTATTAAGTAAATTCAACGTTATACCGCCACAATGGTCACAAAACTATAGCGCAATTCAGGATTTGGGCACAGCGCCATCTATTGACGACAGTAACAAGCATCGATCTTGAACACATTCTCTAAGGGAGACTTTGGTCCCCAAGCTATAAATTACCCGAATAGCTTGTTTCTAACAACTACAACAAGCTAACAAAAATAGACTGAATCTCAGCTGCTTTACCCCATAGCAAAATACCATAAGACATAATATATAACGCTATGAAAATAACTGAAATAAACTAATCTGGCGGTTACTACATCGTTAAGCTCTCGAACTTTTTGAACCGCGCAGGGTAATAATTTTACTGGAGCGTATTATCTAGAATATTACCTAAAAATACAGTTGACTTTACTGGGTCTAGAACTCTGTTATTCAGAGATATATTTGTAACATCATATGGTAGGGGAGCCCACGATGCTAAATGGGGATAATTGGGTTGCAAAGCTTAGATGACAAGAAGAAAAAAATATTATATGATATATACCTTTACATCGGTGGGGGAAGCGGCTATAGATTATTAAATATGTAAAAAAAAACTGTTGCATGGACATCCTTGAGCGCGTCAGATATTGATAGCATCAATGCCCTACGTATTTTTAATAATGTACGTAAGTTATTCTGTTCGTTTGCATGATGCGGGTGGTTGTATATAGCGGCGGGTTGAAAATGAAAAAAAAAAAATTTTATCGAGCGCGCCAGATTTTCTAAGGGAGTGTTAAGTGCACCAAAAAAAAGCTCTCATACACTAATCTGACGATTTCGATGGGACGCAAACTCGCGGCCATTTTCATAATGTGAAAAAAAAATTCGCCATTTTGAAATACTCAAGCGCGTCAGATTAAGATATATATGGTTCATCTTTATGTTCTAAACGTACTGTCTCATAATCTGACGATTATCTAGAGGGATTCGCCTGATCTGACAAAAAAAATAATTGAAAATCGGTTTATCTTAAAGGCCATCCCCTGCAACTTCCCGCTAATTCCATTTCTGGACGATTAAAATTATACTTATGACATTTTCTGAGTTCAAAGAAATAATATTTCTATGCATTTGAGCTCTCCCAGCTCGAAAGTCTGATAGAAGTTTCATAGAACACTATTTTTGGAATTTTCAAACCGCAATAACTTTTGAATGGATGAAACAATTTTCACGCGGTTGGCGGCATTCGACGCAGTTTTATCATCCTCATAAGTAATTTTGCAATTTTAATTGATCAAAGCACAAATTTCGGAGTAATCCCGAAAAAACACTTTTTCGGGTTTATCGGGTTCACGATATCTCTCGAACGAATCAACCGATTTTGACCAGCTTGGTGGCGATCGACGTGGTTTTTTAAGCTCAAAGGCGGATTAGTTTTTGAAGTTAATCGATACGGCCGGTGAAAAGTTATTAAAAAAATTTTTTTTGAGATTTTTCAACATTTCTCAAAATCTATCGGTCCGAATCGGTTCAAATTCATAGGAAATCTAATTTTAAAGAAAATCTTTAGAACGCGGTTTAGTAGATTCCGATCGGTTTATTTGTTCAAAAGTTATAAGCGAGTTACACACACACACACAAACACGCACGCACGCACGCACGCACTCACTCACACACACACACACACACACACACACACACACACACACACAGACACACACCCACTCACATACACACACTCACACACTCACATCCACACACACACACACACACACACTCGCACACACACACTCGCACACACACACACTCGCACACTCGCACACACACACTCGCACACACACACACTCGCACACACACACACTCGCACACACACACTCGCACACACACGCACGCACACACACGCACGCGCACACACGCACACACACGCACACACACACACACACACACACACACGCACTCGCACGCACACACACACACACACACACACACACACACACACACACACGCGCACACAGAAGAAACACGGAGAAGGAAATGTAGGCATCACGCAGCTGCACGCATTTAACTTTATCGACATTTTTTGTTATTTCAGCTTGCGGAAATCGTCAGATTATATATTTTTCATTATTCTTGAATTATTTCCTTCAAAATAAAAAAAAAATTTGCTACGCTCGAGAATGTCGAGATGACGTTTTTTTTTTACAACTTTGTTGCCCTCCCCTTTTTTACGTCTCTCTCAAATTGTCAGATTAGTGGAATATATACACTTTTTAGGATGTAATTAACTCACCCTACCTTAATCTGACGCGCTCGAGAATTTCTGATGGTCATTTTTTTTTACTAATCTGATCCTGTATCCTTCACGGGCGGCCTTATATATGGTCTTCATCTTTTGTGGAGGTACTTAACCAGGTACAAGGTATCCCCCTGTATATTAATCTGCCGCGGTTAAGTAAATCCCGAAATCCCTTCCTGGGCTCCCCTACTCATATCATATGCACAATGATTTAATACATGTATGTTTAGTTTGTTTAGGACTCCTATTTATGAAGCCCAATGTCAAAACACAACTCACTTTCTGCTCTCTGTGTGTTGCAGGGTGTGGAGCGGACAGGCGTCCCTGGCGGCGGGGGCGGTGGGGCACTGGCGCTCAATGGACTCGCCAGTGCAGGAGAGCGTACTGACGAACCACCTCGTAAACGACCAAAACTGCCCTCAGCAGATGATGTGGCCGCATTACGCCGCCGCATACTCGAATGTGAGGTCGCGCGCCTAACGAATCTTCACGAGCGGTAAACGATTCTGAAAGACACCTGTAATTAACTTACTTAACTCTGTACATTCAGTAAAGTAAATAAAACTTATTTCTTCTAATAGCTAATCCAAAAAAATACACTGTCTAATTTATGTTTAGTTAGACTTTAGTATATAATAGAGTAAGAGCCAGCGACCGGCCAGACCTTCGTTATTTTATAAAGCCTGAAAGTTTGTCAGCTCGTAGTCCCATTACATGTAAGAACGATGGCCAATTATTATGTTTGGACCATAGTTACTTTGGCAGGTACGGGGTACCAAAGATGTAAATAAATTATTCTACTTTCGTTATTTTATAAAGGTTGAGCTTTTGATATTATCTTTAGAATAATATTAAAAATCACGATTTTAATTGCCGGACAGTTAGCATGGTGGCAACCCCTTGCCAGACAGCCTTAACGTTCATGAAATTATAGATGACCTACATACCGATCTTCGTCAATGTATAAGGATTCATTTTTGTAATTTTCCTTCAGAATATTATTAGAAATCACGTTGTCCATTACCAAACACAAAGCGTCGTAGCAACCCCTAGCCAAACAAGGGGTGTTTGGCTAGGGCCTGTAGGCAATGTATAAGGATTCATTTTTGTAATTTTCCTTCAGAATATTATTAGAAATCACGTTGTCCATTGCCAAACACAAAGCGTCGTAGCAACCCCTAGCCAAACACCCCTTATATGTATATTCATAAAATTATAGGTAATTCTTCTTTCGAAAATTCTTCTTTATTCTTTTTTAGAAAGCTTTGTATTAGAATTTTACCGTCAAGATATTATTAAAAAACACATATTGCCAGACCTTTAGCGTCCTGGCAACTCGTCGTGGCAACATTAAACGTTTTTGCCAGATTCCCTTAATGTATTTATAAAATTAAATAAATATAAAATATTTATAAAATTCAGCGGAGAGGCGGGCTAAAAGACTAATTGGCGATCCTATGACGTTCGACAATGACCTGTAAAGCCTCGAGCACAGGCGAAGGTGTCCAGCCTCTCAGTGTTCTATAGGCTACACTCTGGTGAGTGTGCGCAAGAGTTAGACAACCAGATCCCCTTTCTATCGGCGAACTACCCGACGTACTTACCGTCTACACCCGTACGTTGTTGAAATCCCACCTGTACGAACTAAGCGCTTTGCATCTTCCTACATCATCCGCACGCTGGTGAATAGAACAAACTACCTGCGTCGGTGTTCCCCGTTAGCCATGACATAAAGAGTGAAACTAACGGGACAATGAGCTTTACTATCAACGGCCTCATCGCTACCCGGTAAAATATAAAAAAAAAGTTTATAGTGGTGCAGTGGAATCCTGACACTGGCTCACACCAATGACTTTTCGAAATTGTTTCCGGAAGTTAAGTGTGATAAATATCGATGATTTAGAACTTTGCGCCCGGTATGGCAATAGGTTCGCCACCTGTTCCATTTGCGATGTAAACATAATCGCGAGACGTGCCTTAACAGCCGCCGCCTACACCTTCGGGTAACAAAAGGAGTGAAGTTATGTTATGTTAAAAATAATATAGTCTACCTCAACTTTTGTCAAAGTGAAGCTTTGTGCCCGGTACGCCAATAGGTTTGACACCTATTCCATTTGGGACATAGACAAAACGGCGATCGGCGAACAGCGGCAGTTTCAGGTAGAAAAAGGCGTGAAGTTATGTTATATGTATGAAGCTTTATACATTGACGAAAGTAGATCGGTATGTAGGTCATCTATAATTTCATGAACTTTAAGGCTGTCTGGCAAGGGGTTGCCACCATGCTAACTGTCCGGCAATTAAAATCGTGCTTTTTAATATTATTCTGAAGATAACATCAAAAGCTCAACCTTTATTAAATAACGAAAGTAGAATAATTTATTTCCATCTTTGGTACCCCGTACCCAGCGTTGCCAACTTGACGGGTTTCCCGTCAGATTTGACGGGTCAGCAAGGTCAGCAACGGGAAAAAATTTCGCTTAACGGCCAACGGATTTTTCAGCGGGACAACAAATCTTGTGAAAACTTAGCTAAGAAATAAAATGAACTCAGAAATGACAAATGCTCTATTAACCATTCGTGCAGGTTTAAAGCGGTGTGGTAAAAATTGCCATACATATGAATTTCCTGATGATGTGCTTCAAAAAATCGGAACTATGCAAGCTTATCTTCAGTCGTTAACTTCCAAAGAACTTGAAAATGATGAGATTATCGAATTAATTGATTTAAATCTTTAACTTAAAGTTAAACGAAGCCAAAGCAAACTTTTAAAAAAATTGCTGTGAAGTAACTGCAATATTATATATATATAATTTAAATATTTATATTTAAAATACTAATAATTTAATACAAAATAAATATTTATCATTTATTACTTGTAAGAGATATCAAAAATAAACATATCTTCTGTTACACACTAAAAAAATATAAATGTTAATCATTTTATCAGAATCATCAATTTAAAAAAACTCACTAACTTGTTGAAAAATTATTTTGTTTATGTATATTTAAAAATCAATAACCACAGACTCAATTTTAAAATAATTCATTTTTAAAATTTAGGGAAAGTAACAACTCGAAAATTCTTACTTGACGGGTTTTGACGGGATTGTAGCATTCTCTACAGCGGTAGTAGAAATTTAATGTTGGCAACGCTGCGGCCGTACCTGCCAAAGTTCCGTTCCGTTTTCCGGTTCCGGTTGTCAAACAAGGAACATCGCTTAAAATTACTGCTGTAAATTTTTATCGAAATAAATAGTTAAAGTGCAAAAAATAGTGCTCAAAGTGGCTATTTACAATATAAACGAACTAAAAGTGAGAAACTAGTGTTGAAATTGAAATATAAAGACTTATTGGAATAAATTATTATCGTATTAAGTATTAAAAGTTGGGTTAAGTTGCAAGTGACAGGACATTCAGTATAACCTAAAAATGAATAACAATGAACTTTATGATAAATTGAGAGATCACATAAACAAGCAAACAGACACCCTTATAAGCAGGATTTCCATAATTGAAACACAAATAGAACCTCTGCAGATCGAAAATAAAAAACTGAGAGAAAAAGTACAATATTTAGAAGCGAAAGTGGGTAACTTAGAAAACAATTCAAAACGCAATAATTTAATACTTTATGGCTGGAAAGAAGAGAAAATGACAAATCATGAAATGTTATCGCGTATTTGCGAAAAGTTAAGTGTTGAATTGGGGTGTGATCTATCCCAGGACATGCTATCAAATGTACAGAGACTTGGAAAATATGAGGAAAACAAAACAAGGCCGGTACTATTAACATTTATGGCTATTTGGAAAAGAAATGAGATTTTTAAGTCTAAAAAGAAGTTATCTAAAGGTCTTTACATTAATGAAGATTACTCGAAAGAGGTTTTAGCTAAACGTAACAGTCTCAGAGGTGAACTAATAAAGGAAAGAGAAAAGGGTCATATTGCATACTTGAATCATGATAAACTTGTAGTAAAACAACACAAGGCCGCCTCGAAAAAAAGGCTCCTTATTACTTCTCCTGAGAAGAACTTGGAGTCTCAATCTTCTAAGGATAGAACAACACAAAGACCCCTCAAAGTTAACAAAACACAAGAACTAGAGAAAAATGTCTTTGACCTCATGAGAGAGAGTTCTTATGCTCTCTCACCAAAAAATGATTATAAAAAATAGGAATTAGCAGACAACACTGGAAATCCGGAATTATTTAAAGTTAAAAATTTTGCAAACATCAAACAAGCCACCAACAAATTAAAATCCCCAAGCCGGCTGGTCACCGTGGGGGTTAAAGACCACCACCCTCCAACTCATGGAAAAGAACATAAACAAAGCAAGAAAATAAAGGAAAAAGCAACCACATCAAACAAAATAAAAACGGAACAAATAGTTAATATAGCAACATTGAATGTGCTTAATCTGAGACGGGATGAAAATTTAGTTGAACTAGAAGCTCCACTCCAACATATCAACTGGGATGTTTTAGGCCTCAGTGAGGTTAGAAGAGTAGGGGATAAATTAGAAGAATGGGATAACTTTCTATTCTACTACTGTGGGGAAACCCAAGGACAACATGGAGTGGGGTTTATAATTAAAAAGCATCTGAGAGCACAAGTGGAAGAAATAATTGGAGTATCAGAACGAATAGCTATCCTAAACTTGAATGTCACAAACTATAAGGATAATTTCACCATTATTCAAGTATATTCACCAACTGAGAATGCAAGAATTGAAGATGTTGAAAAATTCTATGAAGACCTAAACAACAGTATCCAAAATCATGCTCACAAAAATCTAGTTATAATGGGTGACTTCAATGCCCAAATTGGATCTCGGCAGTATGGCGAAGAAACTATTATTGGGAATCATAGCAAAGGGAAACGGAGCAAAAATGGTGAAAGACTTATAAACTTGGCATTCCAACACAAGTTGACAGTTCTGAATAGCATTTTCAAGAAAAATCCTAAGAAGAAGTGGACATGGATATCTCCAGATGGTAGATACACTAACGAGATTGATTTCATTCTCACAAATAGCCCGAATAACTTCAAAAATATTAGTATACTGAACAAGTTTAATTTCAACACTAATCATAGAATGGTCAGAGCAGAACTGAAAATCAAACCCACCAAGAAACCAAGACCACATCTTCGGCTGCCCACGAAAATTGAAGATGAAGAATCCTTGGGAAAAATGAAATCATTGCTAGAAAATTACTTCAAAGATTTTAATTCTGAAACATTAAATTTAGGGGTCCTTGAACAATACAACTACTTTGAAAACAAGTTAAAATTATCAATCACCAAGAGCACTCAAGACAAAAAAACAAGGACCAAATATATATCTGAAACAACAAAGATCTTATTACAAGAACGGATTAATCTAATAAGTACAAAACCAACCAAAGCCAGGAGGAAAAAAATAGGCGAACTTAGCAAGCAAATCAGGAAAAATATCAGGAAAGACAAGGAGCAGCATCAACTCAAAACAATTGAAGAACATGTGATACAAACAGGTGCAATAAGAAAAGCATGGAAAAAGCTATGTTACAGTAAGGAATGGATGACAAAACTTAAAAATATAGAAAATAAAGACCAAACAAAGAGAACAGATATAATGCAAATTGCAACTGACTTTTACACAAACTTATACACTCAACAAAATCCAAATACCCTCTGCCCAGAGCTAGAAGACAATGCTATGGTGCCACCAATTACCTTGAGAGAAGTAGAAAGGGCAATAGAAACACAGAAAAAAGACAAAGCACCAGGTCCTGATGGGTTTACAAATGAAATACTAATATATGCAAAGGAAATAATTGCGCCCATTCTAGTCAATATCTTTAATCACATCATTAGTACAGAAACAATACCAGTACAATGGACAATCTCAGACATCATCCTGTTATTCAAAAAAGGCGACAAAACCAATATAAATAATAACAGACCAATAAGTTTGATGTCTAACATATAGAAAACATTTTCTAAAATTATACTAAATAGAATCACAAAAGTCCTAGACGAAAACCAACCTATGGAACAGGCGGGTTTTAGAAGTGACTTCTCAGTTCTGGACCACATTCATACACTCAAACAAATAATCGAAAAATACAAAGAGTATGATGTACCGCTATACTGCGCATTTGTTGATTATAGCAAAGCCTTCGATTCGCTGCATCATTTTTCCATTTGGGAGGCACTGAAGAACCAGGGAGTTGAGCACAAATTTATAAGAATTATTCGAAATGTATACAATATCAGCAAAGCCCGCATACAGCTAGAAAATAAAGGCACGGATATAAAAATAATGAGAGGAGTACGTCAGGGGGATCCCTTATCTCCAAAGCTCTTTTCGGCAGTCCTGGAAAATATTTTCAGGAATCTTAATTGGGGAAGTTATGGTATTGTCTTGGATGGCGCTCACCTCACACATCTCAGATTTGCTGACGACCTCGTGATACTTAGCAATAAACCAGGAGAACTTCAAATAATGTTGCAACAAATATCAGATGAAAATAGGAAAGTAGGGCTTCTGATGAACACTGAAAAGACAAAGGTCATGACCAACAGACATTATGTTCCAATAAAAGTTGATGAAGGCGTAATCAAGTATGAGAATGAATATATCTACTTAGGCCAAATAATATCTATAAACGACATAATGGACAAAGAGGTAGAATCGCTAATGCCTGGAAACGTTATTGGGGCCTGAAGGAAGTGATGAAGAATAAGAACCTGTTCATGGCACCTAAGCGCAAGTTATTTAACACCTGCATACTTCCAGTACTGTCCTACGGATGCCAGACATGGGCACTTACTAAAAAACAGTTAAGAAAATTAGAAGTTTGTCAACACTCAATGGAGCGTAGTATAATTAGTATAAGAAGAAAAGACAGAAAACGCCTAGTAGATATCAGAAATATAACGAAGCTGGAAGATGTCACAGTAAAAATACGGAAATTAAAATGGAAATGGACAGGTCATATGATGAGAGGGAAAGACAAATGGAGTCAGAGAGCTACAATTTGGTATCCTAGGGGTATGAAAAGGAAGAGAGGACGGCAATTTAAGAGATGGGTGGATGAGATTGTCAAAATAGCTGGTAAAACATGGACAAGAGCAGCAAGAGACAGAGAAAACTGGGGAATGTTGGAGGAGGCCTTTGCCAGAAGGCAAACAGACTATTAATACCAGTGTTGTCAAAAAGTGTTGGTTTCTATTACATTTTAAAAAAAAAAACAAAACAATATGAACTTCTGTATAATTTATGTAACCTATAGTTAAGAAAGGTCTGAATAAAAGGCTATTTTATTTTATTTTTTATTATTTTATTTTTATACCTGCCAAAGTAACTATGGTCCAAACATAATAATTGGCCATCGTTCTTACATGTGCTGGGACTACGAGCTGACAAACTTTCAGGCTTTATAAAATAACGATGGTCTGGCGGTCGCTGGCTCTTGGGCCATAAATGTATCGGCCGGCGCTCAGAACAATATATGTGTTGCAGGATCACCGAGTATTGGTGCGAGCTGTACTTCCTGCAGGCTGGCGGCAACATGATGGACTATGCAGTGTGGCGCAAGAGGCCACCAGCGCCTCAACTGCTCGCTTTTCTGGAGACGAGGCGGCCGCCCGCCGTACTTGTACCACCCTCGCCACCGCCACCCGCAGCTCCCCCTCCGGCGCCCCCTCCCGTACCGCCAGCGGCCCCGGCCCCCGCCACCGCCCCTGCCCCCGCTCCCGCGCCCTCTCCAGCTGACGAGATGGTGGAGAAGGCCAAGCAGGAGGCGTACGTAGCGTCGCGCGTGGCCGAGCTGGCGCGCGCCGGTCTGTGGGCCGAGCGCCGTCTGCCACGCGTCATGGAGCCGCCGCGACCCAAGTCACATTGGGACTATCTGCTTGAAGAGATGGCGTGGCTAGCGCAGGACTTCGCGCACGAACGGAAATGGAAGAAACAGGCTGCCAAAAAAGTATTACCTCTTTGTTATATATGACTACTCTGCACTGTGCAGCCTGTTGTCTAGATTTTTAACAAGTAAATAACTTTCAGTGCGCCCGAGCTGTACAAAAATATTTTCAAGATAAAGCTGCAGCGGCACAAAAAGCTGAGAAAGCCCAAGAGTTACAACTTAAAAAGATTGCTGCTTTTGCAGCAAAAGAAATAAAAACGTTCTGGGCGAATGTGGAAAAGGTTTGTTTGCTTAGTTTATTACTCCAAGGGTTGAATAATGGATATACAGTGGTGGCCATATAATTAAGAACGACTAATAAAGTAATAAGCTTATTTTCAAACTTGTGAGAGTTAATCTCTTTGCGACATCTGAATCTCAAATAAAATTTCTCCGCATCTCGGTCTACTGGCAGCCTGCCCAGAAGACTGGCCGCAATGCTGAATGGCAATGCTAATTCTCTGTGCGAAGAATAGACCAGAATAGACTCTGGTCGCCAGAGGCTTCGATCAGCTTTCTTTTTTTCCTCTCTCTCTTTTTTCTCTTTCTCTTTCAAGAAGTTAATTATTTCACATTAAAATAGTGAAGAAAATAAAAGTTGAAATGCATCTACAAGGGAAGTCATAATAAAACTTTGCGATAAGAATTGGTCATACAAAATGGTAACCAATCTCCTGCAGTGCTCAAAAACAAAGATTAAGCAATTTGACACGTATCACCTAAACAAAGAATCGCCTAGGCAATATGGTACGGTAATACCCTTTTATGTGGTCTAACGAGTTGAGAATAATAATGTTAAAAATCGCAATTTAATATATATATTCTATTTTAATATTCTAAGTTAATAGTTTATACCGTATCCACGGCCTTTGGTGGCTGCCTTACACCGGCGCGGCATTATTGACTATAATTTTTTGTTATTTTTCGATAAAAATAAAAAGCCATTCTTTTACAAAACGTTTCATAACTCACATAAAAAAAATTGTGTGGTTTTATGAAACCACCGTAAAAGTGAAACTTTTAAAATTGAGTCTTGGGTTATTGATTTTTAAATCTACTTTTTAAATATACATAAACAAAATATTTTTTCAATAATTATTTTTCAATAATTTAGTTAGTAAGTTTTTTAAATTGATGATTCTGATAAAATGATTAACATTTATATTTTTTTAGAGTGCAACAGTGTAAAACAGTTACTTCACAGCAATTTTTTTAAAAGTTTGCTTTGGCTTCGTTTAACTTTAAGTTAAAGATTTAAATCAATTAATTCGATAATCTCATCATTTTCAAGTTCTTTGGAAGTTAACGACTGAAGATTAAGAATTCCTAGATGGCGCTACTAGGTTGCTACTATTGATGATTCTGCCGTAATATCGTATTATATCGATAGATGTCGCCCGAATCGACAAGTATTCCAGCTTCGGCACTAGGGATAACGCGACACCTATTAAACGTTAACAACATTACAACAAAGGATCTTTACAAAACAAAACGATATTTTTTCCTCCAGTAAATATGATATTTTGATTTAATAATTATGAAAATGTGACAAATACATATATAAAGAGCACTATCTTATCGCTAATAAATTGACGAACATAACTGTGTCACATATATGTAGTTCCGGTGGTCCAGTGGTCGAGCACACGGCTTCCGAATCGCATAGGTCGCGTATTCGAATCCTGGCACACTTTTTGGAATTGGAAACTTAAGTAAAGTAAGAAAGGCGTCAGTCTGCTTCCTCCACTAATTCGTTAGTTACAAGTCAGTGGCAGTTTTGCAAAGAGAGAGAAAACTAGTTTAATTTGAAATCGAACCGGACGTCACCGGCTTTCAGGGGATTGTGCGATAAGGGCGATTTTAATTTAGTTGCCATCTTGTATTTGTTAATAGGGTTTAATAAATGTTTTTTATTTTACGTGGTCACGACAATAATTCCTAGATGGCGCTACTAGGTTGCTACTATTGATGATTCTGCCGTAATATCGTATTATATCGATAGATGTCGCCCGAATCGACAAGTATTCTAGCTACGGCACTAGGGATAACGCGACACCTATTAAACGTTAACAACATTACAACAAAGGATCTTTACAAAACAAAACGATATTTTTTCCTCCAGTAAATATGATATTTCGATTTATTATGAAAATGTGACAAATACATATATAAAGAGCACTATCTTATCTTATATCTTTAAACGAGCAATTCTTGTATATATATATATATATATATATAAAATTGGAATCTCGGAATCGGCTCCAACGATTTTCATGAAATTTCTATTCCAGCAGATGGCGTTGTTAACTAACACGAAGTCAATGTGTGTTTGCTTTGCTTTTATTACAGTTTATCACTGCAAAAAATTAAGTATATGTTTCTAATATAATATGTTAGTACATAGTATATATTAGTATATATTTATTATTCTGTCGGTAAGATCGAAAAATATTATTGATATTTCATTATTTTATTAGTATGTAATTCGTACTTAAATATAATTTTCAAAAAACACAATTTATAAAAAAAAAGAAAATACCGAGCAAAGCTCGGTCATCCAGATATTCACTACTAAATTGACGAACATAACTGTGTCACATATATGTAGTTCACTTTTTGGAATTGGAAACTTAAAAGCCGCCGCCTACGCCTCCCCGTCGTTTACAATACATACGAATTTATTATATTCCCTTTTATCGTGTCATTTGTTATATTAATAATATAATTTTTTTTTTCTCCGCCTGCAATACGTACGTACGTATATGTATGTATGTAAAAAACAAACAAACAAACAAACCCGATCCTAGAAAATGTGTCGAAATTGGTAAAGAGGACGGTAATTAGACGATTATACATACGGCCCTCGTGGTGCATCGGTAAACCGCACTACCGATAACACAAGGTCGGGGCGGGTTCGATCCCTCGTCTGGGGGTGTTTTTCTACATGTTTTTACGGTATTTATTTACAAAAATAAAGTGTATATTTGGGTAATTAATTAATAATAAATAAACGATAATAGACGTGAAAGGCGCTCTGACGAGCGCCTTTCACTTTATCCCTACTCCGCGGCCGACCGTCACGCGACATGCAACACGCAGACGAAAAAGTTTGAGACGATGTAATAAAAGTTTCACTTTAAAAACTATTCATTTGAATTTATGTGAGTTATGAAACGTTTTGTAAAAGAATGGCTTTTTATTTTTATCGAAAGTCGCGCAGTACAGATGGGATGGGCCATGGGATTTAAACACGGGCTATTTGGTGGCCATTGTAGGAAAGAAACTGATTGATATGCGATGAATTATTTCACCGTGCGTGCAGGGTGCTCGGGATTATTGTTGTGCTGAAATGGCCGAAGAATTGGAATCATGTCTTCAGCATATGGTAATATTGTTTCTTCTGGTATATTTTTGTACTGGAATTCATCCATGTTTCCTTCTATCGATCTAACAGGTCCAACACCATAACCAGAGAAGTACCCTCAAGTTTTAACATTTCCACCACCATGTTTTAATGTCGCCTTTGTGTACTTGGGGTCGTATGCTGTATTGGGAGGGCGTCGAACATATCGTTTCCCATCAGAATCGTCTCGTCTCGTCAGATAAAAGAACATTTTCCACTGTCTTACTGTCGAGCTTTCATACCTCTTAACAAATACATAGCTTGCAATGCAATGCAGGCCAGGCCTTGGGTTAATGCGCGCTGAGATCGCTAAAGAGTTTTTTCACCAAAATATTGTTTTGTCATAAATACTTAAATTTTAAAAATCTAAGTATTCACTGAAACAAATTTCGAGCAGTTATGGAGCCGTTCTTAACTATTTGTCCAGCTTTATTACTATTTCAATTTGCTGCAACTATCTTTAGTAAAATTTGTAAGTGATTTTAATAAGTACGTCATAATTCTGTAAACTCTCTCCATGTAGCTATTTCATAACATTATTAATTATTATAGTCTAAGATTCGACTGCAGAATTAGTGGTAAAAATCGGAAAAAAAATCATTCAGCAGTTTTTTAAATAAAATATGGTCCACTTTACACTTTACCCCTTTATACATGAAAACTGTGAAAAATCATGGTTCCCGTTGCGCACTTGGCCGCACCTCTTGGCAGCCAGGTGTAAACAGGTTTATACGTTCATAAAGTACATTTATTATTAGTGTCCGACCGAAGGTCTATTTTTAGCCGAGGCCGAAGCCGAATCCGAAGCCGAAGGTTTATCAACTTACCGCTTAAAAGGGTATATCTATACTAATCTATACTAATATTATAAAGAGGAAAGATTTGTATTTTTGTATGTAACGAATAGTACTGGTAGTATTCGTACTAAAAAAGTACTGGTCCGATTTTAAAAATTCTTTTTTCATTAGAAAGTTACATTATCCACGAGTAACATAGGTTAAATTTTATTTTGAAAAATAGCAGGGTTCCGTAAGATTTTTGTGTTTTTCGGACACAAGGTATAAAAATAAAAAATCAACCAGAAAAGTTACTTATTTTGCGTACGCTGTCTAAACTATAAAAGATAGAACCATAAAATGTTCTCATTAATTGTAGAACTTATAAATACCTACAAAAAAGTCCGCGACATACTATACCTACCTATGTCAAGTGAGGCACAACAACCATTTTTTATGTTAATTTATATTAATTATATTTAATTACATTTAAAAGAGTTTATTTTACTCACGCTATTAATCCTTAGCAAAATAAATTATTGCATCGCTAAGTACTGTTTATGTAGATAATATTTGGTCTTTCAATGATTAAAATCGGACGGTTGGTTTTGAAGTTATGAACGATCATAACTTCAAAACATCATCTGCTGCACGGCCCGTTGCAAAGTCGGCGTTAGCTGGGCGGGGGTGCGCGTGCGCGGGAGTTTACATCTATGAGGAAGGTACATGTGTAATGGCACGAGATTTCTTATAAAGGAGCTAAAAGATAATTTAATAGTAGCTAAGATTATCACCGGCCCTGCAGCTGGTGAATTAGCTCATATACCAAGAATGCCCATGATCCCCACTGATTTGCCTATACTCTTCTAAAGGCTCCAATTTCCAGTAAAAAATCGCGCGAACGATAAACGAATCCCAGGGCCAAACATTCAAATTAGTAGGAATTGATTTACGAAAAGAATGTTTTACGCATGGACAACTTTACGTAGCCATAACACTGGTTGGGGCTCCCAACCATCACTATATATTTTACCTGAAAATAATTTAACGTCAAATATTGTTTATAGAGAAGCTCTACAATAATCGCTTTAGTTATATATTCTAAAACAATTGGTTGCCATTCGGGACTGTCGGCACAAGTGAAAACTTAGTATTGATTACATTTAAATATTTTCATCATTAACAACTTTAACATCCACATAAAGACAATCTATACAGCCTGCCAATGATGACTACATCGTCGATGTTAGTGCCGGTGCTGTCAATTGACCCGGGAATCCTTTTTCTGACCGTGTTTTTCCTGGGTAGGCTTCTTGCAGCAGTAACCGATATCCACGCGGGCGGAGCAGCGGCCGACTGCTATCTAATAGATAAAATTCTTTTACGGTGTTTGTTACCATACTCTTCTGAAACGGCTAGATTGATTCTCTTGAAATTTTGTGTATATCGTTTAGCTTTGAGAATAGGTCAAAATTTTTCATCCCTCTAAATGGTAGTCCACTCCTAGTTTTTTTTTTAAATATTTTCTATGTTTTTAAGGTTTTTAATAATACGATCAACACCTATTTTTAAACTTGATTCTTTTGGCAAGACAACGTTTGCCGGGTCCGCTAGTAATTAAATAATTTTCTTCAATATTATCCACAGCTAAAGAAGAAGATCGGCGTAAAGTGGTTCATGCCGCTTTTCCTCGGTGATACAGGTATCCGCACTGAACTAAGTGCAGTCCGGTCCGTCAGTCACTCACTATTTCGTAACAGTTCGTTTAATTCCGACTGTTTTCTGCCCCGCCGATGGCCGAAGCCGAAGCTTCGGTCGGACACTATTGATTATTTATATATCAAACTAGCTGACCCGGCGAACTTTGTTCCGCATCAAAAGTAATAACATACATGTCTATATTACATGCACAATCTATTTAAGACACTTTATTGGATAAAAAATAATGCTGTAATGTTTAAAATGGCTTCGTAAATAGGCCCATATTTCTCCTAAAAAGTAAAAAAATAAAAATGGTCATTGTGGGTTATCCTTAAGAGATAGACATAGGCCCTCGCGGACTTTTTTGTAGACCCTTTAAAGGAGTATAATAATGTAGCACGTTGTTTTGATTTATCACTTAGGGTTCAGGCAGTGTTTGCGATTAAAGTTCTAAATTCATCAAATCAACTTTTAGGATTTTATCGCGTTTCATATCTATTTCCCGACGTTTCGAACTCTTTACAGAGATCATTTTCACGAGTGATGAACAAAAAGATGGTAGTTGTTCAAAAGCTATTTTGATTGATACAGAGAGCACCCACTTTTTGGAAATAAAAATCAAAAAGTTGATGTTAAAATATGATTTTTACTATTGGTAACCCACATCAGACCATGAAAACAAAAGTTAAATACTTATCTATAAGATGCATTCATATTTTTGTTTGTAAAGATCCTTTGTTGTATGACTTAATAAGTAAAAGTTGTTATTATTAAGTTATTAGAATATTATCTTATAAGTTGCTTGAGATCAAAGTATAACTATTATTAAATATTGATTGATTTTCAAATTAAAAGTATTTGTTAAAAATCTACCACAGGGTCAAAAACGCGGCCAGTCCTGAGAAAGACCCAGCAAGAAAACTCAGCGGCTGTTCTTCAAAACTGATTATTATTTCATTTTGAACGGGCTATTGATATTGCTATTATTTATAAAATTTTTGAGAAAAAAGAAAGGAAACTTGGTTTCCAGGTTAATAAAAATTAAAAATTAACAATTGAAATTATTTTGATTGTATACTGCACTACTCAAAATTCTACATTATTTTGGTTTCTGATGTGAGTCTAACCTGCAAACTATACTAATAGTATCTCGCTGTCTTGAGCTGTTTGATTGTGGGCCAGGTTTGATGAGACTTATGACTGGGTTCCAGCTACGTGATAGTTTCCAGCCATCTTCTCTATTGAAATTCTTTGGATGTTTTTTGATTTCAATAGCTTCGCGTATCATCCTGGGACGATAATGTTGTTCTTTGGCGAGGATTTGTGGTTTGTCAAACCTGATGTAGTGTTTTGGGCCCTCCCTACAGTGTTCACAAACAGCAGACTTATTATAGCGATTGTGTTTCACATCCGCTATGTGTTCTTTGATCCTGGTTTTAACGGACCTCTTTGTTTGTCCGATATAATAAAAGTGTGTGTGTCCGCTCCGACGCACGACTGGAGTTTACTCCTCAAGAACGATTATAAAATAAAATAATAAATATTTACTGTCTACAAATATGAACACATTTCTTCGTAATAGAGAATGGCGTATCGCTATAAAGAGTGTTTCTATAAAGAGCTCAGGACATTGTATGGAGTGCCGACTCTTATTTATATGCTCTGTGACTATAGCGCATAACGCATTTCGTGTGACATGCTATACTCTCTAGTACGATTTTGGTCCCCATAATTTTCATACCCCGGGCCTATATATGTAAATCGATTCTTAAGGAGTAAACTCCAAAAAAAATCCACAATCACAGTCCAGCTTATATACTCCTGGGTCTTGCAAGGGGATGTGGCACTTGACAGATGGTAGAAATTGGCTAACTTTCTTGGGTGGCTTAAAATATGTTTTAATCGAAGCACGTTTTAAAATATAGCCAATTTTGTCAGTGATCCCCTTTATGTACGGCAAGATGGCAGGTTCGCGCTCAACTGTGGCTTGTTCCACTCGGTTTTTGTGATGATTTCTGGGAACTTTAAGCTGATTGGCATGTAGGACTTTTATCACATGCTGAATCTTCTCTGCTATGTGTTCCTGGTCACAAATCCCTCGTGCTCTCTGAAACAAAGATTTTGACACGGCAGCTAACTGTGAAGGATAGTGGTGAGATTCACTATTCAGGTATCTATCTGTATGGGTTTTCTTTCGATACACAGTGTGACTCAAGGTGTTATTAGAGTTACGAATAACTAATACATCTAAGAATGCTAGAGAATTGTTAGACTCCATTTCCATTGTGAATTGTATTTTGGGATTTATAGAGTTAAGATGGTCTAAGAATACAGTTACTTTGTCAGATGGTAAAATTGTGAAAGTGTCATCTACATACCGCTTGTAGAAACGGGGTTTTACAGGTGAACTCACCAAAGCAGTCTCCTCGAAGTCCTCCATGAATATGTCGGCCACGACAGGAGAGACCGGTGAGCCCATAGCCACTCCATCTACTTGCTTGTAGAAGTTGTCCTTCCACAGTAGGTAGCCAGATGTGAGGCAGTGTTCTACTAGTTCAGTGTATTCTTTGGCTATTTGATTTTCTGCTAGCTTCTTAGATATAATATTAATGCAGTCCTGTACAGGTAGGCAAGTAAATAAGGACTGAACATCAAAGCTGACCATTGTTTCATTGTCTGCGAGATGTAGATCTTTAATCTCGCTGACAAAGTGGTATGAGTCTTTTACAAACGCATTTGTATGTCCTCGAAGTTGTGAGAGGACTTTCGCCAATGTTTGAGCTAATTTATAAGTCGGTGTATCAATCTGACTTACAATTGGGCGTAGGGGTACGTTAGTCTTGTGTATTTTCGGTAATCCATACAGTTTTGGCGGTTTCGCACACGATGGTGTCAGGTATTTGACGTCAAGATTTAATGTGTTGAAGCGTCGTTCGAGTGTTCGAGTGCTCTCTGTATCAATGAAAATAGCTTTTGAACAACTACGATATTTTTGTTCATCACTCGTGAAAATGATCTCTGTAAAGAGTTCGAAACGTCGGGAAATAGATATGAATGAATAGGGAATAAACGCGATATAATCCTAAAAGTTGTTTTGATGAGTGGGATTCGCGAAATTCTTAGAAATAAATAAAGTTCTAAATCTTGAAAATTATCACTTTTTTTTTACTACACTATACATGAATTGTAGATCAAAACCACCCCGTTAACACCCTCTAACTATTAAAAAAAACCGCATCAGAAACCGTTACGTATTTTTAAAGATATGCGCATATAAGGGGACAGACAGCGGAAAGTGACTTTGTTTCATACTATGTAATGACTAACTGACCGGGCAAACGTTCTCTTGCCAACAAATAAAATTTAGGGTTGTATGTATCCCGTTTTATAAAAAAAACAAAAAACAAATATATCGAAAAATAACAAAATGAATATTGAGGGGTGGGCTACGCTTGTGATTTAGGGGGATGAAAAATAGAAGTTGTTCTATTCTCAGACTACCCAATATGCATACAAAATTTCATGAGAATCGGTCAAGCCGTTTCGGAGGAGTATGGGAACGAAAATTGTGACACGAGAATTTTATATACACACATACATACATAACTTCACGCCAAATCCCTTGCGGGGTAGGCAGAGAGAACAGAGCGCCATAGGGCACGATTCTTACACACCTCACTCGCTTCGTTGACTTTCATAACTCTTTTCATGCACGCGCGTCGGTTTTTGAGGCTCTTAACATCACCTTCCTCCAGAACACGTTCTATTTGGTCTTGGAATGTGTGTCTTGGCCGTCCTCGACTCCTACATCCGTCCGCTTTTGCATTGTATATCTGCTTAGTCAGTCTTGCGTCAACCATTCTTTCTACATGTCCGAACCATCGGAGCATGCCCTTTCTTACTTTTACACCGACACTCTCTTTCAAACCAACTTCCTTCCTTACAACCTTGTTTTCTACGCGGTCAGCGAGAGTCACTCCGCAGATTTTGCGTAGAGCCCTCATTTCTACCGCGTTTATTCTACTTTCATGCACACTCTGCCATACCCAGCTCTCGCTTCCATAAGTTAGTGTTGGGATCAGGACTGCATTGTGGATTGCTAACTGGGCCTTTCTGCTAATATTTTTTGCGCCCAGGAATCTGCCCAACACTCCGTTTACGCTATTTCCTATCGCCACTCGTCTTTCTACATCCGCGGTGTACCTTCCATCTCTGCTAAAAGCGCATCCAAGATATACAATTTCATTCACCTGTTCCAGCACTACATCATCAACCATTATCCTTGCATCTGTTCTGGATTCCTCCCTTTCAAACACCATTACTTTCGTTTTCGTCGCATTCAACTGCAAGCCTTTAATCATGCAATCATCTTTCATAGTAGTGACTAGTGTTTGCAGGTCCGACGGCGATTCGGCTAAAAGCACGGCGTCATCTGCGTAAAGCAGGCAGCTCACAACTAAGTCACCCATTCGCATCCCTACATCCATCGATCTCATTCTCTGGAGACAACTGTCCAGGTACAGGATGAACAGTCGAGCGGACAGCACGCAACCCTGTCTGACGCCGATATTGACGTCAAACCAGGGGGACAAGCCGCCGTCAACACGCACACACGCTGTGCAGCCCTCATAAGTGGACTGCACAGCGCGCAGCAGTGCTCCGCTCACCCCGTAGCCCGGGAGTATATCCCACAGATCCTTTCGTAACACTCTGTCAAACGCTTTTTCCAGATCCACAAAACCGCAGAAAACCTTCCGGTTAACAGCCAGTTGTTTCTCCACGATGTTGCGGAGAGAAAAAATCTGATCCATGCACCCTCGTCCGCTTCTGAAACCACCCTGAGCCTCCCACAACACTCCATCAGATATCACCCTCATTCTCCTTTCAATAATTTTCCCATACACTTTTGCTGCTAAACTGATCAAACTGATGGCCCTGTAACTGGCGCACTGCATACGTGATCCCTTGCCTTTATACAAGGGCACGATGACAGCGCGCCTCCAGTCCATGGGAACCTTACCCGACCTCCAGCACAGATTGCTCAAGGTCAGGAAAGCGTCCCGGACACAGGATCCACCGTGTTTGATCATTTCAGCAGACATCATATCAATTCCAGCTGCCTTACCATTTTTCATACTTCGTATCGACCATTCAATCTCTTCCATAGTAATGTCCTCATCAGATGTTGGCGCAGCGGTGTCAGCCGTAGGCTCACTCGCGGCGCCCACATCCGGAACATACTCGTACATTTCCCCAAAATACTCACTCCACCTGCCCAATACATCGCTTGGGTTTGCAAGAATGTCACCAAACTTAGACATAATTTTGTCCATTCTGGATGTTGACGAAGAACCCCGAGACTTTCTAACTTCCCTCCAGAAGAGTTTGTTATTCGCCTCGAAGTTCTCCGTCAACCTCACTTCCTCATTCGCAACAAGTCTTTCACGCTTCTCTTTCACTAAGGCTTTGGTAACATTCCTGCAGCGGCGGTAGCTCTCATACTTTTTCTCTGTCATACTATCATTCTGGTTCAAACTTGAGACATAATCCAACCATGCTTTTTTCTTTCTTTCGACGCTGGATTTCACATCCGCGTCCCACCATGCGTCACCTCTCAGAATCTTATGCCTCTTTGCACTACCACATACTTCTTTTGCACTATTCACTATACTTTCTTTCATTCTTTCCCAGCATTCTTCAACACCTAGGTCAGACAGACTCGTCTCATTGAGTCCTTTACTGACTAGGCCTACATACATACTCCGTACACTTTCATCTTCTAATTTCTCACATTTTATCCTTTCAAGCTCTCCGAAATGAGTACGCACTCGCCAGTGTCTCCACTTCTTGAAAAGGCCCACGAATCGGCTTACCACCAGGTAGTGGTCCGTATCAAGAGTGGGGCCTCTGTAGGCTCTTGTATCCCTTAGAGTATTTCGGAGACGACTATCTATCAAAATCAAATCTATCATACTCTTTTGCTCATTCCGTCTCCACGTATACGTGTGAATATCTTTATGACGGAATAATGTGTTAGACACAAGGAGGTTCCGTTCCAGGCATACGTCCAATATCGGCTTACCAGCATCATTCACTCTCTTGTCACCATTCGGACCAAGGACAGCCTCCAGGCCGTCTCGCTTGGTTCCGACCCACCCATTAAAATCACCACACAGAATTATCCTTTCATTTTCCTCAGCTAGATCCAGAATATCCCTAACAGTTTCCCAAAACTCTTCGAGTTCGCGGGGATCCGCGGAGCTAACGGGAGCATAAGCTGCGACCAGGAAGACTCGCGTGATCCCCAGTTTTATTCGAACCCAAAGATGTCTTGGGCCTACCAACTCATAATCTTTCACTCCGGAAGCAAAGCGGGAGGAGAGAACGACTCCAACACCCCCACTGGCACGGACGTCCGGGTCCACTCCGGACCATAGGGCTACCACGCCACCGGGGAGGTCCTCGGTCTCCCTCCCCCTCCGCTTTGTCTCCGTCAAACATAAGGCATCCAGGCATCTCTCATTTAATACATCCATCATCTCATTCATCTTTCTTGCCATGCTACCTCTAACATTCCACGTGCCTATACGGCACTCCCCTCTCCTCGTCCCGCCAGGATTGGCGCTGCGTGAAGGGTGGCGGCCCCCTTCGCCGCATGCGCATGCAGCCGCACCGACGGGGGCTAATCGGTGCCCGTCGCTTGCGGGGCACGCCCTAGCAGCCCGTCCGGCTGAGTTTGCTTTGGTCAAGATTGCGTCCCACTGGGACGGCAGGGATCGCGACGCGCACGCTCTTGACATGACCCCCTAATGGGATTTCAATTTATATATTAGAATTTAATCTTATTTTTTCTGCTTATTAGGATATACAGTTGGCTATTTAAATCTGGCCCCAAATAAGAGTTGCTGCCTATAGAAGATCGTAATAATTTAGGATGAGTGAAAGAGAGCTAGCGCGTAACATCGTTAGTCAGACGAGGATAGCGATTGTCAGCTGTACGACGATTAAAAGTCATTGCGCATGACACTTTTTGATAGACAACCTGGTAGTTATATATTTTCCTAATCATAAATATGCTTAAATATTAGATTTTTAGCAAACACTCAATGAGTGCACTAATTCTGCAGTCGGATCTCGTACTACTAGGAGAGGAAATAGAAAAGTACATATCGATACCTTAATTCGCAAACCTACTATCTCCACTTTTTTTCGAAAATGATAAATTTGATACCAATAGAAACTAGATAATATCTAGTATCTTCCGGTGTAAAAATGCCATTTTCGGAAAAAAAGTGGAGTTAGTAGGTTTGCGAATTTAGGGTATCGATATGACATTTTTATTGAAGTGAAACTTGACATTAAAACAACCTTTAGGATTATATCGCGTTTATTTATTACTAATTTTATTTATTTCCCGACGTTTCGAACTCTTTACAGAGATCATTTTCACGAGAAACGTCGGGAAATAAATAAAATTAGTAATAAATAAACGCGATATAATCCTAAAAGTTGTTTTAATGTCATGAACGTGATTCGCAAAAGTCTTAGAGAAGTGAAACTTCTTTTAGTAGGGGAGCCCAGGAAGGGATTTCGGGATTTACTAAAGCGCGGCAGATTAATATACAGGTGGATACCTTGTACCTGGTTAAGTACCTCCACAAAACATGAGGCCCATACATAAGGCCGCCCGTGAAGGATACAGGATCAGATTAGTAAAAAAACGTGACCATCAGAAACTCTCGAGCGCGTCAGATTAAGGTAGGGCGAGTTAATTACATCCTAAAAAGTGTATATTCCACTAATCTGACAATTTGAGAGAGACGTAAAAAAAAGGGTAGGGCAACAAAGTTGTAAAAAAAATGTCATCTCGGCGTTCTCGAGCGTAGCTAAATTTTTTTTATTTTGAAGGAAATAATTCAAGAATAATGAAAAATATATGATCTGACGATTTCCACAAGCCGAAATAACAAAAAATTGTCGATAAAGTTAAATGCGTGCAGCTGCGTGATGCCTACATTTCCTTCTCCGCGTTTCTATTCCTTTCCTGAGCTTTTCAATTATTTAAGTTTAATGATTAAAAAGAAAATTTTATTTGACTTCCCGCTAGTAAAAATTAACAATTTTAAACAACGTCTCTACGACGCTCGAGTAAATCCTCATTTAGCATCGTGGGCTCCCCTAGCATTTAGAATCGTTGTGATTTCAAACCGGATGCAACGACAAAGACGACAGGTAAAAGACACAAATACAAAAATGTGTACAATGAAGCCAGGAAAGAATTGTACACCCATTCCCAGAAAAGACTTATGTACTTTGTGCAGGCGATGACACGGCATAAATTGCCCGAATAGCTCGTTTCTGAATAAGAAAAATCGACTGAATCTCAGCTGCTCTACCCCATAGCAAAATACCATAAGACATACGCTATAAAAATAACTGAAGTAGACTAATCTGGCGGTTGCAACATCGGAAAGCTATCGAACTTTTCGAACCGCGTAGGCAGCAGAGCTGAGTTTTCCCTCTAAAGATTTTACTTGAGGACCCCACTGGAGCGTATTATCTAGAGTAATACCTAAGAATAAAGTTGACTTCACTGGGTCTAAAATTGTGTTATTCAGAGATATATTTATAGCCGGACTATTGACATTAGGCATAGTAAACCTTATTATTTTAGTTTTATTGGAATTTAGAACTAAATTATTAGCCGTAAACCATTCATGGGCATGTGTAAGGGAGCTATTCACATCATCAAAAATGCTTTTTTTACGGTCCACCTTGAAGAGGAGTGAAGTGTCATCAGCAAATAGTACAATGTTACAAAATTTCTGAACGCAAAAAGGCAAATATTGATATGTATAATAAACAGTAACGGACCGAGAATGGAACCCTGGGGAACGCCCATAGACACAGATGATCCAGATGATCTCACTCCGTTTACATCAACAAACTGTAACCTGTTATTTAAGTGTGATGCAACCAGCCTAAGTGCAGTGTTCTTAATACCATAGTGACTGAGCTTACGTAAAAGAGTGTGGTGATCCACGCAGTCAAAAGCTTTAGAGAGGTCACATAATACGCCAATTACGTCCTGCGAGTTCTCCCAAGCATCGAAAATATGTTTGATAAGAGCAGCCCCAGCATCGGTTGTAGAGCGACCTTTTGTAAAACCGTATTGCTCTTTGTGAAAAAGATTATTCAAATTAAAATGGCTTAGTATTTGTTGAGAGATAATTTTTTCAAAAATTTTGCTGAGTGCAGGTAAAATAGAAATAGGACGAAAGTTAGCTGGATCGTTCCTACTACCACTTTTAAACAAAGGTATCAATTTGCTGTGTTTCATTAAATTAGGAAACACACCTGCATCTACACATTTATTGAAAAGCACAGCTAGGCTTGGAGCTATGAGGACAATAATAGAATCTATTAATTTCACGGAAATGCCCCATAAATCAGCCGTTTTTTTGGAATTTAATTGTTTAAACACTTTTATAATATCGTAAGCGTCGACATGTTCAAATTTAAAAGAAACATTGCACTCGGCCACACTTTCCATAAGCAGAGTTTCAGCTTTGACGGGACACGAACTTAATGTATTAGTAGTAGTAATGGGAATTTTGGCAAAAAAGTCATTAAATGTTTCGACAACAGCATATTTATCTTGGATAATTCTATTATTAATTATAAGTTTAATATTATCATCACGGTCCCTTGTACGACCAGTCTCATTGTCGATAATATTCCAAGTAATTTTAATCTTGTTCTGTGATTCTTGTATCCGCTTACTTATATAATTGATTTGGCAGATAAACATACTTTTTTAAATATTTTAGAGTAATTTCTAACATATCTAATAAAAACGGGATCAAAATTCCACTTCTTTATACTATATAAATCATACAACTTAGTTCTACTTTTGTAAATGCCCTTGGTGGCCCAATCGCAAAATGATAAATTGACATTTTTACTCATAGTTTTGGTTTTAAAAATAGATTTATGTTCCGAGTCTATTGTTTTTAAAAGTGAGTTGTACAGTTCATCTGGATCACTCGACAAGCCCGGCGAAGCAACCCTAGCTGCGATAGCGTTTTGAAAATGTTTGATGCCTTTCTGGGTTATGGGTCTACAAGTAAATTTAGTAACTAATTTAGGCATATTCATCACAAAAACTGCCTTTTGACCACAATGGTCCTATGGCAAGTGACTTAATATTTCTTTTTGCACAAAATTACAATTACAAAAAACATTGTCTAAGCAGGTAGCAGAGTGAGATGTAATTCTTGTGGGTTCTAAGAACAGATGTTGTAGTCCAAATGAGGTAAATAAACTAACAAGCCTACTATTGTTAGTTGAATCTTTTAACAGATTAACATTAAAATCACCACATACAATTACATTCCTACCACCTACAATAAGTTTTTGCATTACATCATCTATAGTGGATTCGAATATATTAAAATCACCCAGTGGCGGCCTATAAACACAAAGCACAATAAATTGCTCAAGCTCAAAACAGGACAGTTCAACAGTGCGTTCAATGGAGAGCTTTGTATCTCCTGTTTTTAAATCTAATATTATTTGATACAAGCATCATGGCACCACCATGATTGGCTTTTTTCCTACAAAATACACTGCCAACAGAGTAGTGAGCATTATTGAAAGCGAGTTCACAAGTTTTAAGCCAATGTTCAGTCAAACATAATACTTGAACATTGTGCTTTTTACAAAATAGGTCAAGCTCAAGTTCTTTGCCAGATAAACCTTGCATATTTTGATGTACAATTGTGAGCAATGATTTAGGTCTATCCTTTGTCGCTTCTATTAATTTAAACAAATAGAAGTGTCAAGATCCTTACAATTAATAGAATGAGGTACTACTTTACAAGTAGCCCTGTCAGTTTGTATATATAATGCTAGCAGTCTAGCAATTTCTTTCCTGTCAGCAAATGGCAGATACACAGTATATTTTGCTAACCTAAGATTTGTTTTTAAAGTATTAATATCAAAAACTGATATTATATCCTTCAAGTAGTATGATAAATTATATAATAGTAAGTTTAAATTATAAATGTGCCTATTTTGTCTTGCTGTCAGAACGTAGGAGTATGGCAACAATGAAACAATGAATTTGCAGCCAATACTGTTGTGAAGGACTTCCATTACCTCAATCAAATTCGTTATATCTTTTTTTGTGACAGTAATGCTATTGCCATATAGTACAAGCACAGTAGAATCAGCAGTGGATTTTATGTGGTATATAATATTGTCTAATTTCATACTAGGTGGGCAGTGATTGAGAATAGGCGGCTTTAAATTATCGCTAATCAAATTCAAAATATCTTTATTCCATAGACTTTACAAAGTACTTAGAATCGTCACATAAAAAAACATTCACGGAGCTTAGATTCCCTTTCATCACACAGTCTTGAATGTGAAAGCGAATCTAAGTGCCAGTTCCGGCGTCAAGGCTTCTTGAGAAGAACTGGCAAGAAACTCAAGGCCGACTCCTTTCAAATATCGAGTTTAACAAATAGTGATAAGTACAATCAATACAACACAAAAGGAGCAGTTCAATTCCAAACTGTTTTATCGTTTATATAGTCTGCGATACAATAATAAGCCCTTTGATATAATCTACTTTTAATATAATTTTTAAATTTCCCCATGGATAATTCAATCGCGTCGTTTGGAAGTTTATTGTAAAAGCGTATACATTGACCTGGGAACGAGTTAGAGATTTTATGGAGCCTAGTAGTGGGCACAGCGAGTTTGTTTTTATTTCTTAAATTTAGTTTATGAACATCACAGTTTTTCTTAAATTTACTTTTATATTTATGAACATAAATAAGATTTTCATAAATATATTGTGAATAAAATGTCATAATTCTTATTTCTTTGAATTTATTTCTTAGTTTATCCCTTGGACTCATCATATAGATAGCACGAACGGCTCGTTTCTGGAGCACAAAAACTGAATCTGCATCCGCGGCACTACCCCAAAGCAATAAGCCGTACGACATAATGCTGTGGAAATAGCTAAAATAAACTAAACGCGCAGTATCAACATCGGTTAGCTGACGTATTTTCCTTACAGCGTAAGCTGCTGAGCTTAGTCTGCCTGACAACGTTTCTATATGTGGGCCCCATTGTAATTTAGAATCTAATGTTATACCAAGGAAGACAACCTTATTGACCAATTCCAATCTCTCATTGTCCATCACTACGCTGGTTTTTACTTGTTTAGCATTTTTTGTAAAAAATTTAACATATTTGGTTTTATTACTATTTAAAAGCAAATTATTAGCACTAAACCAGTTTACAATTTTTGAAAGAGCATTGTTTACATCGTCAATTACTGTCTGTTGTCTATTTACCTTAAAAACTAAAGAAGTGTCATCTGCAAACAAAACTATTTCATGATTATTTTTCACAAGATATGGCAGATCATTAATGTACAAAAGAAACAGGAAAGGTCCTAAAATAGAGCCTTGTGGCACTCCCATTGCTACAGCTGATCCATGTGATAGCTTCCCGTTAACATATACTCTTTGAATCCTATCACTCAGATAAGAAATGAGAAGATCCAAAGCGATGCCTCTTATACCGTAGTGGTGTAATTTTCTGACAAGAGTTTCATGCTGCACACAATCAAAAGCCTTAGACAAGTCACAAAATATTCCATAGGCATCCCGTGACTCCTCCCAGGCTTCAATCAATACATTCTAATAATCTAATCCCCGCATCACATGTTGACCGTCCGCGCGTAAAACCAAATTGCTTATTGTGCAGCAGATTATTATCATTAAAGTATTTTAGTAGCTGTGCGAGGATAAGCTTTTCGAAAATTTTACTTATTGTCGGTAGTACTGATATTGGTCTGAAGTTAGTGGGGTCTAATGTACTACCCGATTTATACAATGGAATGATTTTACTTAATTTCATCAAGTCAGGAAACACACCACAGTCAATACATCTATTAAATATCAGAATTAAGGCGGGAACAATAGTGTCAAATAAAGATTTTATAATATGCACAGAAATGCCCCATAAATCAGCTGTCTTTTTCATATTAATTGATTTAAACGCGTTACTTAAATCACACCCATTAACATGACGGAAGTGAAAATCGTTAAAAAATTCAGGCACGTTATCTTTAAGCAAAGACTCTGTAATGGAAGTGGAAGAGCCTAGAGCACTAGTAAGATTGACAGGGAAAACAGAAAAAAAATCTTCAAAGGCATTGGCAACCTCACAATCTGACTTGGTAACATGTCCAATATTATTTAACGTAAATTCTGAGTCCCTGATTCGACACTACCAGTCTCTTCATTGATGACTGTCCAAGTGGCTTGGATCTTATTACTGCTATTTTTAATTTTAGATTTAATAAAATTAGATTTCGCGACTTGACAAACGCGTTTGAAAATCCTTGAATATAATTTTACATGATTTCCAAACTGTTCACTGCTATTGAATTGCCTTTCATAGTATAACATATACAAAGTTTGCCTGCTCTTATGAATACCTATGGTTGCCCAGTCCCCAAAGACAGGGGTATTAGTAACAGTCATCTCCCTGGAAGTAAATATTGAGTTAAATTCGCGAAGAAAAGAATTAAAAAATAAACTATACATCAAATTAGGTTCTAAGTCATCATCAAACAACGGCAAGTTATTAGATAAGTTAACTCTCATACGTTCCAAGCGACTAGCTGTTACTGGCACAAAAGTGATTGTTTTTTTTACTTCTTTTTTATTTTAATACTAATCATTTGCCCACAATGATCAGAATCTAATTTGTTAATAATACTTTTTTGTGTTGGACTAATATTTGTGTATATATTATCTAAGCAGGTAGCACTAGTGGTGCTAATTCTAGTAGGCTCCATAAATAAATTTACTAAATTATAGGACTTAAAAAGACTTAAAATTTTACAGGAAGTAATTGTATTATCAAGAATATTGACATTAAAATCCCCGCAGACTAAAATAGTTTTATCAGAGTTACTAACTTTGGCTAGGGCTTCATCCATGATTTCAATAAATAAATGAAGATCAGCAGAAGGAGGTTTATATACGCATAAAATAATGAACTGCTCTAATTGTACACAGGATATTTCTATAGAACATTCTACAGAGAGAGACACAATATCTTTCTGTTCTTTAAATTTCAGTTTTTTTTTAGCAAAATTAGTGACCCCCCATGTATTGTGTTGGTCCTGCAGAATGAACTACCCACCCGGTGGTTGCTGAAATTAAACATGAGCTGATGCCTCTTCAACCAGTGCTCAGTAATACACATAATACTAATATTATCAGATTTCATGAATAATTCCAGTTCTAGTTGTTTACCCTCAGTCATACAATATATATTCTGATGCACCAGGTTAATATCATTATTTGTATTATCAGAATTACATTTTTGTAGTCGTAGTGACCTGTTGTAGTTGTTGTTTGACTGTATGGCCAAATTTATTAACTGGGAATGTAATAAGTTTGAGCTAGAAGTATTTACCTCTATTGTCTCATTAGTAAATTTAAATGACTAAAATAAATGTCAGACTTATGCTCAAAAGAAGCTAAATTATTATTAATGTCATTATTACTAGAATAATTAATAGAAGATTCTGTGTCACTAGACCTCTTAAAGGAAGATTCTATATCAATAGTCTTCCCAATAGAATATTTAGTAGCCAGATTATTGGCTAGAATATCAAAAAAATAGGATAGCGAAAGTGCTATCTGTCGCTTAAAACTATTAGTGAGGTAATATCTACCTCTTGTCAGATTGTATAATTTGTTGCTAACAAAACTGTTAGTATCAATCAAATGAAGTTTATCATTATATGTACATATTGTATGGAGTACATTATTTAACTTATGCCTAAGATTATTTTCCGCCTCTGGCAGCTTCTTACAGTAAGGAAATGTGAACAAAATTGTACTATTTAGATTGAGAGAATCAGTCTACCAAAGCCTTTTCCCAACTCATCAGAAAACATTAGGACCCCTGAAGACCCATCCACGATAGGTGTTGTCGTTAAACTAGTGCCAGTGAAGCTGGCCGTTTGGAGAGGAAAGTCTAATTGTAGAGTAAGATTGGTCTCTGACTGTGACAATATTTTATTAGAACAGTTAACTTCATTACACAGTGACAGCACTTTAGCCAACTGCTCATTACCTATCCTAGCTATGTCCTCATATTTCTCAATATATTCTAAAGTGTCTTGCTCGTATTTTTGGCTTAAGGTAGATAAACAAGTTTCTAAGCTAACTATTTGCCTTTTTAATTCACTAATAAGCTGGTCATACTGAACCCTACTTGATACCAGCTCCTCTTGAGCTATCAGCAACTCTGATTGTAGCTCACAATTTAAATGGTGCAATTTTTTAGTTTTGAGTGACTTTTTAATAGTCAACTCAAGTTTTTTAATTACTTTGCTAATTTTAGTAAACTTTTTAGTCTTTGTCAGACTAGTTTTATATTTTAATTTCAATTTCCTAATTAAATTATTATTTATAGAACTTTTGTCACCTAACAATTGTGAGAACTGGTTCTGAGTCTCAATACTATTGGACACCTCAATAAATCTCTCTAATTCTTCAATTCTAGAATAAGCTACATCAAGGTTTTGTGGTATTTCCGCATTGTGACTCAGAGACCTAGTATATATATATCATCACACTCATCGGATGATTTTAATTGAGAGTGTGCTTTTCTTAATTGGTCCAGTGTGTCCATGTGCTCAATGTCTAACTCTACTAATTGGCTCTTAAGCTCTGTTTATTCTAGTTTATTTTAAGTATGTTTTAAAAACAAAAATGTTTTAAATTTGGAATGTCACGTTTCATTTTGGCAAGAGGAGAGACCGATAATATAAAATAGTAGGTATATTTCTGTCTCATTATTTCCTGGCTTCATCCTACACATTTTTGCACACAACTGTCGTTTTTTTCCGTTGCATTCGGTTTGGAATCACAACGATTCTAAAGAAGTTTCACTTCAAAAATATTCCAGCTTATACATACAGTAGTAAAATTAGACACATTTTTTATTTTAGTTATTGGAGTTTACTCCTTAAGAATCGATTTACATATATAGGCCCGGGGTATGAAAATTATGGGGACCAAAATCGTACTAGTCACGTGACTGTCACACGAAATGCGTTATGCAGTCACAGAGCATATAAATAAGAGTCGGCACTCCATACAATGTCCTGAGCTCTTTATAGTCACAGAATCGCGCTAATCTCAGAAACCACCAGTCCGATTTTAAAAATTCTTTCAGTGGTATATAGTCCATTTATCGAGGAAGGCTTTAGGCTATATTATATTTTCAAATCAATTAGGGATCCTTACTATAAGTCCAATAATGTAACCCAAGGTGTAAGAAAATGACTCGAAAATAATTCTTACATCGTGAACGCTGCGAAAACTATTGATTCTAGAATAAAACAATGTACTACACTTTTACAGAACATAAATTTGTCTATAAAAAAGTCCGCGATGGCATATGTCTAACTATTGTAGTTATCTCACAATAAGTGTTTTTTGAGTTTTTTAAAATAATTAAATTGATGTCGTTATAAAAATGCTTTATTTTGTACCTTGAATTTAACTTTCCTGAAAATAAATTACTTCAATAAAAAGACAGATTCAACACCTTTCTAGAACTGTTTGAATAATTCAATTCGGACATTTAATTCCAAAGATATCGCAAAATACAAAATGTAAGAATTCATTTCATAGGGAAATAATTAGTTACACTGATGATGTATCCGACTCGGACAGCTCGGACCGCGACAGCTAGCAGGTAGATTTTTTTACGTTTGTTTGTTGCTAAAAGGTACCGGTGGTCCAGATGTCGAGAACCCCACTTCTGTATAAAGTAGTCGCGGGTTCGAGTTCTGGCTCACAGCAATGACTTTTTGAAATTGTTTGCTGAAGTTATGTGTATTTAGATATCGATGACTATAAACTTTGTGCCTGGTATGGCAGTAAGTTCGCCACCTATTCCATTTGGGATGAATACATAGTGGCGAAACGAGGTTTAACAGCCGCTGCCTACACCTTCGAGTAGAAAAGGCGTGAAGTTATGTTTTGTTGTTGTTTCACTCTTTGTCATCATATCGCTCAATACTTTAATCAGAATTTAAAATTTAAAAAAGTCTCGGTGGCGCAGTCGGCGAGCGCACGGCCTCTGATCCAGAGGTCCGGGGTTCGATTCCAGACACTGGCTCACACCAATGACTTTTCGAAATTGTTTTCGGAAGTTATGTGTGATAAATATCGATGACTGACAAACTTTGTGCCCGGTATGGCAATAGGATCGCCACCTATTCCATTTGGGACGAAACATAACGGCGAGACGAGGCTTAACAGCCGCTGGCTACACCTTCGGGTAACAAAAGGCGTGAAGTTATGTTATGTTTAAAATTTGTAGTATTTAATAGTATTTTGTGGTATTTTTATTTATAAAAGTTACTAGCTTTTACCCGCGGCTTCGCTCGCATTAAATCCATTAAATAGATATCAAAGATCATTACTATAGAAGTTAACCAATATGATAACTCTGTTTTATTGCTTGGCTGGAATTATTAGGTTTTAAAATTACTACTTACAATGACGTTTAAAAAACTAACAACATTTTTTAAGGTAAAATATATTTCTCTGTAACAAAAATAAATAATTTTGGACTGTAACAATTTTATAAGAGTACTAGCTTTTACCCGCGGCTTCGCTCGCATTGAAGCCAATAAATAAGTATCAAAATCATTACCATAGAATTGAATCAATATAATAACTCTATTTTCTTACTTAGCTGGGATTATCAATTTTCAAAATTACAACATTAGGTATGACGTTTAAAAATCTCACAATATGCTTTATTAAAATGCAACAACAAACGGTAAAATATATTTCTCTGTAACAAAAATAAATATTTTTGGACTTTAACAATTTTATATAATATAAATGCAGAGTATTAATGTAGGATATTTTTGTAGACTATATTATAAGTTTCTCCTTAGGGTGCAAATATATGTTAATTAAAGAGAGAAAAAAGAAAGTATCCTTTATTACTTCTAATACCCCCAAGAATATATGTACAAAGATTCACTGATGATCTGTTGAGTAGTTATCCCGTGAAAGCGTAACAAACAAACTTACATTCGCATTTATAATATTAGTATGATATGAAGTATGATAAGTAATAAGTACAAGTAAAGTTAAGTATAAGTATAAGTATCAACCCTGAATACTGTAATACCGTCCCTCGCGAGGCATAACAGCCGCTGCCTACACCTTCGGATAGAAAAAGGTGTGAAGTTACGTTATGTTATCTAATTTACGAATACTGTAAAACTTCATTACTGAAGTAGCTAAATTTGACGATTTTTTGACAAACAATTGTTTTATCTTTCGTAATTTTTTTTAATTTTTTTTAATATAA